>CAIGRO010034653.1:0-12754 GCA_903798355.1 Fraxinus baroniana | reverse complement strand
TTAATAGTCACAGGTTATTTTCAAATGGTCATAGCACAGGTACACAATATATTGCACATGACTCAGGTCACATCATAGGTCACAGCACATGTCATAGCACATAGCTCAAGTCACAACATAGGTCACAACACAGGTCACATCTATCTATCAGTCATATATTTTCAAATTTATTGGTCACGGATTAATTTTTAGTCTCAAATTGTCAAATCCTAAGGTCATAGTTAGTCCATTATGTGGTCACAGTTGGTCACGAATCACACCATAGATTCAAATACAGTGCCCACACCACACCACACCACACCAAACCACTAGACCATCGCCTCTACCGCACCACCACCATAAAAAAAAACACCGCCTCAGCTGCCTGCAAGCTGATGTCACAAATCAATAATTATGTTAGTCCATTATGTGGTCACTGATTATTTCGATGTCACAAATCAATAATCTTACAGGTCACAGATTATTTTATTGGTCACGGATAAATAAAATTACATGACACATTAAATCATGTATTTTTATATATATCACACCATCGCAATTAGAAACTGATTAAACCCAAATGCCAACGCCACCACCTATTCACCCTCAACTGTCACTAAAGTAATCGGAACCACCTATAACCATCAGCAAAAAAATCTCTCCAACACCTACTCACCTTTGATTGTGCTTTAGCCCCTCTTGTAGACCCCACATCCCAAAATTAGTAAGGAGAATAGTGTCAAAATAACCTGAATGTCATAAAATCCTCTTCCCCCGTTAGGATCTACGGCAAAAGAACACTATCCATGCCATTGACCACCTCAGCCGCACCAACCATAACCAAAACGAAATCAAGGAAAGTAATGAGAGTCGACAATTGAAGAATAGTAAAATCCTAAACGACAAAGCTCACCTACGCCTCCAATAACTACTGTGGAAGACGATGAGTGGGCGAGCGAAGATCGGGAATAACATCGGAAGCTGACGACATTGAGGTGTTAGCAAGCGGAGCTCCTATGAGAGAGAGAGAGAGAGAGAGAGAGAGAGAGAGAGAGAGAGAGAGAGAGATTTGTAGACAGAAGACGGCGAGAAAGAAGAGAAGAGGAGGAAAATGTCGAGAGAGGACGGAGTGAGATAAAATTAGGGTTTGGGTATTGGTTTTAAAATATTATTATTAATATTGAAATGTTTAATTATGTATATATAATTATAATGTAACTAATTAAAAAATATTTGATTTTTGAAAATTAAAACTTCAAATCTGATTTTAGAATGTAGATTTTGAAAAGTAGGGAAGCATGTAATTTCCACATGAAAGTAACTATCTATAACTCTTTCTCTTTGCTGATGTTGAAGCACGTGTAATTTTGACAAATTCTATTTTTTGGTGGACCAAATGTGTAACCCCTAATGTGTTGTCCTCCATTATCAATACCTTAATCCCTATTTGATATCTATTATTTTTTTCTCAAACTCAATTCAGTCATATATTCTCCAAAAATTCATTATTATAAAAACTTATTTCCAACAAAAAATAATAATCTCAAACATAGATTTAATAGAATCAAGCTACATGTACATATTTTTTTGACTATATATATATATATATTTTTTTTTTTTACAGATTTACACTTGTCAAGTTTCCATTTGCAGTTGAAAAAAAAAAGAACACTGCCAATGCAGCCCCTGTAAAATTTTTGTATAAATATTGTCTGTACACTTGGGGTTTTATCTAGGCTTAATATGCAGTTTTCTAGCCATGGAGATTTGGCCCTTGTTTGGTTTCCATTATTTTCAAAATAAGGACTAAACTCTAGATTTAGGTTGTACCTTTCATACGTGTTCTGTTATGTCCTGGTTTTATAACTGTAAGGAGGTTGAACATAAAAAGGTATATATGAAAGATAATAATTCACAATCTGTTATTGGTATTGGTGACGTTGCCATCAAAATGTATGATGACATTGTCAGGCCAATAAAGAATGTCAAATATGCCCCTAATCTGAAAATGAACCTCATTGCTTTAGAGATTCTTGAAGATGAGGGACATGTCTTTAAATTTAACAATAACACCTTGAAGATTATGAAGGGATCCTTTGTGGTCATGAAATGTTATGAGAGAAATGGATCATACTATCTTGTGGGTGATACTATTACTTCACAACATTCCAACCTGTTTATTATAACTGAAAGTAAATATGGCCTTTTGCACAGTAGATGGGGCACATTGGGAATAAAGTTCTAAAATCTTTAAGTAATTAGAAACTACATGGAAAAGCTTTAGTTGAACTATTGAATTTTTGTGTGACCAGTGCGTTGGGAAAATCTAACAAGGTGAGTTTTGAGACAAGATCACATAGTACCATAAGGCCTTTAGACTATGTACATGCTAACATATGGGGGCTCAAGAAACATCCCACCTTTGGTGGAAATAAGTAGTTCATGTCCTTTGTGAATGATTATTCTAGAAAGATGTGTGTTTATCCTTTAACGCTAAATATGACATCTTTCAACAATTTAGGACTTGCTTAAGATGCTTGATAATCAATTAGATAAAAAGTTAAAAACTTTAAGAACAGATTATGGGCTTGAGTTTTGTAACTTTGAATTTGTTAATTTCTGTAAACAAAAGAGAATCATAAGACATAGAACTGTGAAGCACACACCCAACATAATGGGGTTATTGAAAGAATGAATAGGACCTTGATGAATGAGGTCAAATGTATGTTAATCAGCTTAGGCCTTGCTAAGGGGGTTCTAAATTGAGGTTGTATGCATTGCATCATACTTAATCAATAGATCTTCATCCAGTTCTGTTGAGTTTAAAACCCCACAGAACTATGGATTGAAAAGCCACCAAACCTAACACATATTAAAGTATTTGGGTATACAACCTATGCACATCATACTAAAGCAAATTGGAACCTAGAGCCACTAAATGTGTGACTATCCTGAAGGGGTTAAAGATTACATGTTGTGGGTTTTAGGCGTACAGGATATAAAAATCATTAATATCAGGGATGTTGTCCTTAATGAAACTGGAATACCCCTGCCATAGAAGAGGATACTATCCAAGATTACCAACTAGTTAGGGATATGAAAAGAAAACAAATTAAACCAAATCCTATATATGAGTCTTAGAACTAAACTGATTTTACCTTAGTTTCAGGTGAAACTATTGAACATTTGGAACCTTCTTCTTTTCAAGAAGCTATGAATTGGCCTAAATCTGTAAATTGGAAAAAGGCAATGCGTAAAGAAATGCAATCCTTAATTGAAAATAAGACTTGGAGATTAATTAAGAAGTCTAAGGGTTAAAGAATATTGCAATGCAAATGGATTTACAAATTGAAAGAAGGCAACAGCTCTTTTGATCTTTTGAGCTATAAAACCAGTCTTGTTGCCAATGGCTTTACTCAAATAAAAGGGATTAACTACAATGAGATGTTTCCCAACTCATTAAATATAAGATAGTTAGATTGATTTTAACTCTAGTTGTACAATTCAATTGAAAACTTGAACAACTAGATGTTAAAGGGAGTGAATATGATGCCGCCTATACTATAACAATAGTAAAAGTGGGAGTGAAGTCTATCTACTCTTGTATGTAGACGACATGTTACTTGCAAACTCAAGTAAAGAAGAAATCATAAGACTAAAGGACCTTCTAAAATCTGAATTTGACATGAAAGATTGTGAAGTTTACTTGCTGCTTTATGGTGATGATATGCTTTTAGCTGGACCTAGCAAGTCTCAAATTAATGAACTGAAAGATCTGTTAAAATCTGAATTTGACATGAAAGATTTAGGGAATGCCAAAAAGACACTCTGGATGGTTATCACTAGAAATATGTTTGAAAATAGATTAACTGTTACACAAGTAGGCTATTTAGATAAAGTAATAACTAAGTTTGGTATGGAATAAGCTAAATCTGTTCATGTCCTCTTTGCTGCACACATGAATTTGTCCACTGCAAAATCACCTAAAACTGAAGAAGAAATGTGTAATATCCCTTATGCTAATGCTATTAAATCTGTAATGTTTTCCAAGATAACCACAAAGCTTGATTTAGCTTATGATATTAGTTTCTTAAGTAGATTTATGTCAAACCCAAGCAAACCACATTGGGCTGGTTTGAAGTGGCTTTTAAGATACATTGTTGATACCTTAAATCTTGGTCTTCTTTATGAAAAAGGCTTGATAAATTGATCCTTAAAAGATATTTGGATCCTGACATTGCTGGTAATCAAGATCAAATAAAATCCACTACTACAGATTTCTTTACATTAGGAGAAAACTATATAACATAGAAATCCCAGCTGCAGTATATTGTAACACTAACCAGCACTGAGACTAAATAGATGGCAATAACTGAAGCTGTAAAAGAACGTGTTTGGTTTAAAGGCATTTTAAATGAATTGAATTTTCTGCATGATTCTCTTATCATACTTACTGAAAGCTAGAATGCATTGTTACTTAATAAAAATCATGTCTGTCATGAGAAGTCTAAACATATTGAGGTGAAGTATCAATTCATTAGAGAAAAGATAGCCTCAGGTAAAATTAATAAGAGAAAATCCATATTCATAAAAACCCATCAGATATGGGAACAAATGTGTTTTCAATTGGTAAGTTTAAATCTCGTTTAACAATTCTGCATATTAATACTGGGTAATTCTTTTGAAGGTACTTGGTCGATGATGATAAATAAACCATCAATGTGAACTACAGCATACTGAGAGGGTAATAGTATTTAGTGAACCAATGTGAAGACTGAAAGAAAAAAAAAACGTGTTCCACAAAATACAACTTACTTGGGGCATTTTGGTAAAACTACTTGGCTGCTGAGTTGGATTGGATGGTCCAAGTGGCAACCTTCGACTGACAACTTAGAATGTATCCAAATTGTGCTTCTTCAATTGTATTGTGAGCCATTTAATTGAATCAACGCTTGTGATCATATCCTAAGTTAATATGGTTTTTGGTCTGGCTTCTAGATGGTTCAGTTCGTTTAGTTCTTTGTTTTAGAGTCCCTCTCTCTCTCAGTTTTTCCTTGTCTACTTCTTCCTCTTGATTCTGTAGATCTTTGTAAGGTATAGGATTGTTAAAAAAGAAATCAATTAACTCCTGTAATTATGTAGTGCAGAGCACATTATGTGGATCAAACCAGATTTCTAGCCTAACATTAGTTAATTACCTAGAATAGTTTCTAGTATTCTTTATATTCCTCGCATCACCCTGTATCAAGGCATCAATCAATAGAGAAAATATTCTCCATATTTTCATTTTACATGGTATCAGAGCACCATCCTGGTGATTCCTGATTTATTTTCGTGGGTGACAAAGAAAGTTCCTCCACCGACAAAAACTCAGTTATGGAGACTTCTAGTCCTCTTTTTATTCATTCTTATAATCATCCAGGCCTTTTGTTGGTCTCCAAGAAGCTTAATGATGACAATTATGCAACCTGGCGACGTTCCATGGTTATTGCCCTCACTACTAAAAACAAGATTGGCTTTGTTGATGGCTCCATCGAACGACCATCATCTATCGAAAAGCCCGATGATTACACTCTTTGGGATCGATGTGACAAGATGATTTTTTCCTGGCTACTAACTTTAGTTGACTCTGAGTTAGTGGATGGTGTGGTTTACGCAGAAACTGTAAGAGAAATCTGGGAAGATTTTGAAGACAGATTTTCACAAGGCAACGCTCCACAAATTTTTCAGATTCAAAAGATGATTGTTTCTCACATTCAAGGAACCATGTTAGTATCTTTTTATTATACCAAACTCAAGGCTTTATGGGATGAGCTTGCTTCTTATAATCTTTCTCCTACCCGTTCTTGTGGTGGTATGAAAGCATACAATGAACAGAAAGATCGAGATCACATCATGCAATTTTTAATGGGTCTTAATGATTCTTATAACGCCATGTATAGTCAGATTTTACTTATGAATCCTCTCCCAAGTGTGCGCAAAGCATACTCTTTAATTATTCAAGAAGAAAAACAAAGGAAAATTGGCTTATCCACAACTGAAAATTTCTCCATTGCTGCAGCCGTTCGAAATACCAAAAGTAATAATTTTTCTCAAAATCGGTCTCGCGGACATGACGCTAATGGTAATCCTCTCCATTGTGGTTACTGTGATCGTGACTACCATACTATTGAAACCTGTCACAAGTTGCACGGGTACCTACCCGGGCACAAACTTCATCGTGGTAATAAAAACGCTGCTTCTTCGACTGGCGGCAACAACATCTCTAGGCGGAACTATGGTGGTAATTTTGGTGCGCGACAAACACCAACAGCCCATTGGACGCTAATTCATTTTCAATGCAACATGCCAGTCAGCCCCCTTCTATTAGCCCAAGCAGTCCAATGGCAATGGGTCACACCATGCCACCGACCCAGTCAGCCTCCAGTTTAGAATCTATTCTTTCTGGACTTACTGATGAACAGTGCAAACAACTTAAAGCTGCTATGGTAAAATTTTCCACCCCCTCATCATCCGAGAACTCCATTGCTTTTGCTAATGCAGCAGGTTCGTTTAATCCTTCTTTCCCTTCCAATAATTCCATTTTTTCTAATCCTTGGATTCTTGATAGTGGAGCTACGGATCACATTACATCTGACTTATCTTATTTTGATAACAAGAATCTCTCACATGTACCCTCCGTTGATTTACCTACAGGCTCCTCTGTACCCATTGATTCTACAGGCACAATTCTTTTTAACAAGGACATTACTCTCATAGATGTTCTTCATGTTCCATCTTTCAACTTGAATCTTTTATCTGCCAGTAAAATCACTAAATCATTGCATTGTTGTATCACCTTATTTCCTGATTTTTGTGTCTTACAGGACTTGGCTACGGGGAAGATGATTGGCTGGGGTAAACAAAGCGGTGGTCTATACTACATATCACCGCTCTCACCATCACCAATGTCTTGTCACATTCCATCGTCTTCCCATCTTTGGCATCAACACCTCGGGCACCCATTACGGCGTCTCCAACTTCTACATAAATTGTTTCCTTTTATTTCTGTTCCTTTTGACAATAATTGTGGTGTATGCACTATGGTCAAACAAACTCGGATTCCTTTTCCTTTAAGTAATATTACTTCCAAGTTTTCTTTCCAATTATTACATTTTGATATTTGGGGCCCACACCGCATTAAATCTCATTGCGGTGTTCTTTTTTTTTTTTTTTTAACTANTTCCTTTTCCTTTAAGTAATATTACTTCCAAGTTTTCTTTCCAATTATTACATTTTGATATTTGGGGCCCACACCGTATTAAATCTCATTGCGGTGTTCTTTTTTTTTTTTTTTTAACTATTGTGGATAATTATAGTCGATGCACTTCGCTTTTTTTAATGAATCAAAAATCTGACACTCAATATCTTCTCAAAAATTTCATTACTTTTGTTCGAACTCAATTTAATCTCTCCATTAAAACAATCCATTTTGACAATGGTTCTGAATTTATTTCCATGCAACAGTTATTTCTCTCCCATGACATTGAGTTTCAACGATCTTGCGTTTATACTCCACAACAAAATGGTGTGGTAGAACGCAAACACCGCCATGTATTAAATACTGCCAGTGCCCTTCATTTTCAATTCAATATCCCTTTACATTTTTGGGGTGAATGTGTTCTTACCGCTGTCTACAATATAAATCGTTTACCCACTCCCTTATTATCCAATAAAAGTCCTTTTAAACTTGTTTATAATTGTTTACCTACTCTCTCTCACCTCCGTGTTTTTGGTTGTCTTAGCTATGCTACTGTTGTCCATCGTCTCATAAATTTGATCCTCGTACTCATTGTTGTGTCTTTATCGGGTATCCCAAGGGTCAAAAAGGTTATAAACTTTATGATCTGGATAACAAAAAATTTCTTGTCAGTAGGGATGTCCACTTCTTCGAAAATATTTTTCCTTATCAAAGTCTTTCTCCTATTCCTTCCTCTGTCCTACCGTTACCCCAACCTGATATTCATTCTTCTTCTGGGCCTACCGGCCCCACACCAACACCACATAACCACCAAACCCACAATCATCCAACACCCTCTTCACCAGTTGACCCACTATCTTTTATTTCTTCCACTACACCTCACCCAGCCCTCACTCCAAGTGAACTGGGTTCTTCTTTTTTACCCGACACCACCAGGCCTATACCTGCCATTGATTTGCTGCCATCTCAACCCAACCCCACCACTCCCATTCGTGTCTCTACTCGCACCAAACATGCACCTGTGTGGCATCATAACTACCATCTCTCTTATACTATTGTTTCTCCCCTCCAATCTTCTGAACTTATGTCAATTCCTACGCGTACTAAACATCCTCTTTCTCACTTTCTTTCTTACTCTCATTTTCCCCATCCCACCATCCTTTTTTAGCTCACATTTCAGGTCACATTAAACCTGCCAACTATGATCAAGCAGTTTCAGACCCTCAATGGTGTGCCTCTATGCAGGCCAAGTTAGATGCCTTTACCCACAATAATACTTGGTCCCTTGTACCCCTTCCTACTGGTTACAAACCCATCAGTTACAAATGGGTTTATCGTATTAAATATAACTCTAATGGCACCATTGAACGCTACAAAGCGAGTATTGTTGCCAAGGTTATACACAGGTTGAAGGTGTGGATTATTTTGAAACCTTTTCTCCCACCACCAAACTCACTATTCTCCGCTGCTTACTTGCCATTGCCGCTTCTCGCAATTGGTTTCTTCATCAGTTGGATGTCCAAAATGCCTTCCTTCATGGCAATCTTGACGAGGAGGTTTATATGGTTCCTCCTCCAGGTCTTCGCCGATAGGGGGACAACTTTGTATGTTGGCTCAACAAGTTACTATATGGCCTGAAACAAGCTTCTCGCAATTGGTTCTCTAAATTTTCCACTGCCATTCAGAACGCAGGTTTTCGACAATCCAAAGCAGATTATTCACTTTTCACCAAAGTAAAAGGTAAAAGGTACATCATTTGTTAGCGTATTGATTTATGTCGATGACATACTTGTTACAGGAAATGATGCACAAGAAATCCAACTTCTCAAAGATTCTCTCTTACGTCAGTTCCGTATCAAGGACCTTGGTAATCTGAAATATTTTTTGGGTATTGAGGTGTCACATTCTCGAAAAGGCATCTTTTTGTCTTAACAGAAATATGCATTGGATATATTGCAAGATGTAACCTATTGGGGGCACGGCCTCAAACCTTTCCTATGGAGCAGAATTTGAAACTCTCACCTACAGAAGGTGATTTACTTAATGATTCTACTAGATACAGAAGACTAGTTGAAAAATTAATCTATCTTACAGTAACCAGGCCAGACTTTGTGTATTTAGTGCAGCCTTTGAGCTAGTTTATGCATCAGCCAAGAAAACCACACTTAGATGCTGTACTCCGCATTTTGAGATTTGTTAAAGGCAAACCTAGCCAAGGTTTGCTCTTCCCTTCTTCTAGTAATCTTAAGTTGAAAGCTTTCTGTGGCTCCATTTGGGCAGGATGTCCTACCACCAGGCGGTCTGTCATAGGATACTGTATTTTTCTAGGAGGCTCTCTAGTTTCATGGAAATCCAAGAAACAAACTAATGTGTCACGATCATCTGCAGAGGCAGAATATCACGCTATGGCCACAACTTGTTTGGAATTAACTCGATTTCGTTATATTCTACAAGATTTACAAATGTCACAGGATGAGCCTACACGATTACATTGTGACAATCAGGCAGTATTATACATTGCCGCGAACCCTGTGTTTCATGAACGAACAAAGCATATAGAGATTGATTGTCACATAGTTCGTGAAAATTACTAGCTGGCATCATTTCCACTTCACATGTTTCACATGTTCCTTCACGTGCTCAATTGGCTGATATTTTCACGAAGGCATTGGGAAGAAACAACTTCCAGTCAATGAGTAGCAAGTTGGGACTTCACAACATTCATTCTCCAACTTGAGGGGGAGTGTTAGAAAAGAAATCAATTAACTCTTGGAATTATGTAGTGCAGAGCACATTATGCGGATCAAACCAAATTTCTAGCCTAACATTAGTTAATTACCTAGAATAGTTTCTAGTATTCTTTATATTCCTCGCATCATCCTGTATCAAGGCATCAATTCAATAGAGAAAATATTCTCCATATTTTCATTTTACAAAGATCTATGTAAACCCTTGTAAATTAGGCTCTCTATAGTCACTTTCAGCTTGTGATGTTAATTGTGTTGATTAACCTGATAAAACTAATATTATACTATATTAATTTTAGAAGAAATGTTGTAATTTGGGAGACGAACATCCATTTGATCACATTAGCACCCGTGTTGGGGTGAAATCCATTTTAAGGAGATTTGCATTCACATATCTTGCCTCATTTCATGATCTTCTAATTTCTTCATACCAGTAAATCGATATTTGTGTGCGTATCTTGATTTCGATAGTGAAAACTCTATTCAATATTTTGAAAATGTGAGTATTGATTTGATCGTCTTTGTATGCATATAATTTTGGTAAACGGAATATAATTCATGCACCCAATTTCTCCAACAATCCTAAGACGGATTCCTATTGTGCATTTCAATATTCTGTTTTAGTGCATGAATCATTTTGAAATTCTGTTTAGAATCTTTAACTGAATGTCGGATGGTACATGCATTCTTAATTTGGTATACATTTTGCAAGCATATTTTACTTATGCAATGAATTAGATTTATGTTTGTTCTAAATTCGATGATTGAAGTACATGCATTCTTAATTTGGTATACATTTTGCAAGCATATTTTACTTATGCAATGAATTAGATTTATGTTTGTTCTAAATTCGATAATTGAACAATTTGATAGTGCAATATGTTCCACGCAATTCTGAGTAGTTTTCTTGAAAACATTGATAGTTAAATAACAAAATCATTTTGCCGGTATTTTAAATATTGTTCCCTTGGAGACGAATTATTGTGAATATTCTGTGGTAAAAATTTTCGTATTACATGAATAAATTTTATATAAATTTAGAACGTGCAAAAGTGAATCGATAGCATGCATGTTTTATTTTTAAATGTATTCCGTATATCGTAAACTGGGTATGTACATTTTAAATGCAATATCGAGTCAGAAACCAAGATATCCATATTTCATTTAGAAATTATGTACATTGCACTTCTGAAAATTGCATAATATTTCTCATGATCCATGTTAGTTTGAATTTGGAAATTGCATAAAGTAGTTTATTTTGTGTTTATATCTTTTCAAGATTATTGTATTTCCAACATGTATAAAAGTGTATATATTCAAAACAGAGAATGGCAATTATTTTAGTGCATTATAGTTAAAAAAGTGATTAGAATGCAGTTGCAATATGAACGTGAAGTGTACACGGCGCAAAATGGATTAGCATGATACGGCTGAAGAAATACAAAATTTCACGAATTTTCATTATGTTACTCTGTAGGTTTGAAATTTTCTGTTGTCTTTCTTCAAAATGAAAAATGTGATTATTTAAATTATTTTTCTTTATTTCAAATGATAAGGGTGAAAATAATTTTCGAGGTTATTTGATTTTCGAAAACGACAGTGACTTTGAGAAAAGAAGTTTGGTTTGTATTTGTATTAAACAATAGACAAATCAAGGTGAATGATAAATGATTCACTTGTTTGTATATTATATACAATTGCAGTTAGATGCAAGTTTTGGAATTTTTGGAAGGAAATCTGTCAATGGCAAGTGCGGCTCATGTGCTAATATGAAGAAGACACTCGAGGAGTTTCATGTTTTGCATGCGATGTCCTTTTCTACATGTCTCGTTTTGAAAACCGACCAACGTGGTGCAATTCATGCACTGAATCTAAGTCTGTGTGTTGACCGTGGTATGGTCAAATTAAACTTGATTCAATCACAATTCAAAATGGGGATGACATTTCTTTAAAAATAGGAAAATGGCTTTTTAATTTTATTTTGTGAATTGAGAGTCCTAAATATAAAAGCGCGTGGACTTTCATGAGACATGGATATTCAAGTCATTTATTTGTTGACTGGAGATGAATTAGAATTATTTATTCGGTCGATGAAAATAATTAATCATATGATCGAACTTTTAATGGATAGATGAATATTATGTTACTAAATTGAGTCCTACCTAGCATTGTGTGGGTTTGTATGTTGTTTGTATAATATTCTAAATTTGAATTCGAATGTACACCAGAATTTGTGAGGGGTGGCATTGTATTATTCAAATTAGAATATTAAGATATTAGAGAATATTTTAAATGATAAACTGTACTGCAGTGAATGCCTTGTTAAACTTAAAGCGTGCACGATATTGAAAAATTGACATCCAATGCAAAGATTCAAATTATACTAGTACTAGTGTGGATCGTGCGTTGCACGATACCAGTTATAATTTTGTAAGAAATGTCACTATGATGATTATCTATTTGAAGACACATATATTAGTTATAACATTCTCAACAAACTTCTATATTCGGTGAGCTACATCATAAACGACACACCATTCGAAATAAGAAATGCATCTTTGATTTTCTTTTTAGGCACAATATTTTTCAAGACTACAGAAACTTATCACACAAAATCTGTTTTAAAACTTTTGGAACATACCTATAAGCTTAATTCAAACATAGAGAAAATTAGAAGCTAAAATTATGAATAATAGACAGTGAGAATAATTATTTATACATTCAAGTAGAGAAAGATACAATGGACAAATAATTGAAATTAAAGAGAACCTTATTGAACCAGGTGTAC
>CAIGRO010034647.1:0-13759 GCA_903798355.1 Fraxinus baroniana | reverse complement strand
TACATATTCAGCCTCAGTGCTGGATAAAGTAACTAAAGGCTATAAATGAGATTTCCAAGTTATGCAATTATCACCAAGAATAAAGAAATATGCTGTAGTTGGTTTTCTGTTGTCCTTATCACCAGCAAAATCAGCATCCACATAACCTTTAAGGGTTAAGTTTTTAGATTTTTTCTCATACACTAAGCCTAGGTTTAAAGTTCTAACAATCTACTTTAACAACCATTTCATTCTAGCTCAATGAGGCTTCCAGGATTGGACATAAATCTACTTAGGAAACTAATAACATAAGCTAGGTCTGGTCTGCTAGTAATCATAGAAAACATGACTGAATCAATAGCATTAGCATAGCGTATATTTTCAATCTCTTTCAATTCTTCTTTGGATTTTGGAGAGTGAGAATGAGAAAGATTCATGTGACCAGCAAGAGGAACATTCACATATTTGCTGTCTTTCATTCCAAATTTGGTTACAACTTTATTCAAATATGCTTCTTGTGAAATAGTTAACCTATTTTCAGCTATATTCCTATTTATAACCATCCCAAGAATCTTTCTAGCATTTCCTAAATCTTTCATATCAAACTCAAATTTTAAAAGATCCTTTAATTTCTTAATTTGAGACTTGTTAGGTTCAGCTAAAAGCATATCATCAATATAAAGTAGTAAGTAGACTTCACACCCACTCTTAATATTATTATAGTATAAGCAAGCATCAAATTTACTTCTTTTAAAACCTATTTTCAATATATATGCATTGAACATTTTGTACCATTGTCTTGGACTTTGTTTCAGCCCATGCAATGATTTCTCTAATTTGCACTCATAATCAGTTTTACCTTTAGCCATAGAACCTTGAGGCCAACTTATAAAAACATCTTCTTCCAATTGCCCATGTAAAAATGCAGTTTAGACATCAAGTTGTTCAAGTTCCCAATTGAATTGAACAACAAGTGCCAACATCAATTTGATTGTCTTATATTTAATCACATGTGAAAATATTTCATTGTAAGCAACCTCCTCTCTTTGAGTATAACCTTTAGCAACTAGCCTTACCTTAAACCTCATGAGATCACTAAGGCTAAGACACTCCTTTAATTTGTAGATCCACTTACATTGAACCAATTTTTGATCTTTAGGTTTCTTAACAAGTTTTCGGATTTTATTATCACTTAAAGATTGCATTTTTTCTTGCATAGCTTTTATCTAGTTCTCAGAACCTTTTCCATTAACTGCTTCTTCATAGAATGCAGGTTCAACTTTTCAAGAGTTTCACCTGAGACTAAGGTAAAGTCAGTCAAGTTCAGGGATTCATACCTAGGGTTAGGCCTGATTCGCCTCATTTTCCTATCCCTAGTAAGTTGATAATCTTGATTAGATGAATGAACATTAATATGTTCAGTTTCTTCGGGTTCAATTTCAATTTGGGGTTCAGACACCTCAATTGGTTCAGATTCTGTTTCTGATTCTTGATGTGTAGGGTTATTTTCATTATTTCTAGGTTTAGGTAAATCAAACTTAGCTAGCTTCACCTCAGTCTGAACAGTTCTTTCAATTTCAGATTTGTTTGATTTACAGTTATTTGTTTTAAGCAGGGCATTTCAGATTCATTAAAGACTAAATTTCTACCGTTAATTATCTTGATGCCTTGAACTCCTAAAACATAAAACATGTACCATTTCACTCCCTCTGGGTATCCTAACATCACACATTTGATAGTCTTAGGCTTAAGTTTTCCCTCTGACTAATGTGCATATGTTGCACATCCAAAAACTCTTATGTGATTTAATTTGGAGGCTCCCTTGTCCACAATTCTTGTGGATTTTTAAAAACCTATACTGTTGGAAGGTGATCTAGTGATCAGGTATGCTGTAGTACAAGCAGCTTCAGCCCAAAAACCTTTAGCAAAGCCAGAGCTGATCAACATACACCTAACTTTATGCATTATGGTCATGTTCATTCTCTCAGCAACCCCATTATATTCTGGTGTGTATTTAATAGTTATATACCTCATTATTCCCTTTTGCTTACAAAAGTTATCGAAAATTGCAGAACTCAAGTCCATTGTCAGTTCTTAATGCTTTTAATTTCTTTTCTAACTAATTCTATACAGTTTTAAGCCAAGTTCTGAATTTTTGAAAAGTTTCAGATTTAGCCTTCAAGAGATAAATCCAAACTTTCCTAGAGTAATCATCCACCAAGGATAAGAAGTACTTACTTTCACCAAATGTGGGATACTTCTCAGGGCCCTATAGAACAACATGTACATAGTCAAAGGTCTATTGGTTCTATGTGAGCTTATTTCAAAGCTCACCTTGTAGGACTTACCCAACACACAAGTATCACAAACGTCCATAGTTTCAATGTCATCCTTTCCAAGTAATTTTTGGTTACTTAATGTTTTTAGCCCTTTAAAACCAATATGACCCATTCTATTGTGCCACAATTCAGTTTTATCTTTATTAACAGTGAGAAGATTGGAATCGGGTGTAGTTTCAGTTTTGCCTTCAAGATAGTATAGTCCATTTCTTTTAGAACCTTTCACAACTATTAGAGATCCCTTCATAATTTTCATAACTTTATTTCCAGATTTAAAGGTATATCCCTCATCTTCAAGAGTCTCTAAAGATATAATGTTTCTTTTCAGATTTTGAACATATCTAACATCTTTGATTGGTCTGACAGTGCCATGATACATTCTGATGGCAATGTCACCCATCCCAATCACAGATTGAGAAATATGGTCTCACATATAAACCTTCCTAGGTTTTGTCTCTTTGTAGTTATAAAACCAAGACTTTTCAGGGCACATATGAAAAGTACACCCTGCGTCCAGAATCCAGTTTTTATCAGGTTCTTCATCAGATACATTCATGATATATAAACTATCTAGTTCAGACACATGGTAGCATTATTCAGATCAACATTATTCAGGTCCTTATATTTCTTTTTCTAGTCAAAACAATCCCTTTTGAAATGTCCTAACTTCCCACAGTTATAACGTTTCTTATTACTTCTATCTTTAGACTTAGATCTCATTTTAGATCTCCCTCTTCCCTTCTTACTATGAAAATTAAACTCATTTTCTATTCTTTCTCTTACATACAAACTTTCTTCTCTTGAATTGGTTCTATTATCTCTCTTAAGCTCTAACTCTCTAGATTTCAGTGCATCTATCACAATTGCTTGTGTAAGAGTGCCCCTATCATATTTTATGGCATTCATAATCTCTTTATAGGATTCAGGCAAAGAGTTTAGCAATATAACAGCTAAGTCTACATCCTCAAACTTCTCGTCATTGTGTGCTAGGCTCTTAACAATTATGCTATAGTCACTTAGGTTTCCTACCAAATCCTTTCCCGGGTCCATCTTAAAACTAAACAACTTTTCTAACAGATATATTTTGTTAGGCAAAGTCTTAGTTAAGAACAAGGCATCTAATGCAGTTCATCAAGTCTTAGCAGTTTTAGCACTATCAACTTATCTAACAATATTATCAGACAGATGCAAAATTATAAAACTATATGCAATTTCATTCATTTCTTCAATTTCAACGGGTTTTGCTTTCAACTCATTAAAAAATGTTGCAGGATCATCAAGGGCCTTTGCAACCCTCTGTTGAACCAGAATGACCCTCATTTTCTCCTTCCGTATCGAGTAATCCCCTTTCCATCAAATTGTGTTAATTCAACCTTCGAACCCATTACGGATTCTGTAAAAGGGTGACTTATACTCGTGGACATAACATAAAAGACTTTAAAAAACAATTTTTGAATGATCAATATAAAGAAAAACACAGAGTAAAAAATGTTCAGAAATTGAAGTACTGTAAGGCAAATATTTCATAGTAATGAATGTAATTCGATCAAGAATCCTCAGTCAAATGTATGTGCAGGTATGAAAGTAGCTCAAACAATTTACAGATATATGATGCAAATATATATGCTTTAGAATTTCAAATTAATCACAATAATTCAAAAACATACAATTTATTATTCATATATCATTTAAAGAAAGAACAACAAACCAGAATTATAAAGCAGGTTTGGAAAGATCTTACCAGTACCGTTGAAAAACAGTAAACTTAACATCAAGCCCTCAGTCGAGCCCAATCAGTCAGAGTAAATGATCAGTCAATAGCCCACACAATACAAAATAAAGAGTCAGTATCGATCAAATTCAAAATGCCAAAAATAATACTATCTGTTTAGACCTTTGAAGGTCTATACATATGTATAATAAAAAATACCCAAGAAAAGATTATTTTGTAAAGAACGAAAAATACAGCAGAAACCCTAAGCTGGCTCTGATACCAGTTTTGTTGAGATTTACTTATGAAAAGCACTTCACAATTGAAATACTAAAGCATAAATGATGTAAGAACAGAAAAATAACAAGAACACCCAAAACTTGTTGACACGGTTCAGCCAAACGGCCTAATCTGGGGGGCTCAGAAACAGCCCGTTCCACTAGTGCAAAAACCACCTTCCAGAGAGAGACCAATTACATCAAACCACTCAGAACTAGAGTTTTGGTCATCGATCCTAAGATCTACCAAAAGCAGAAAGTTCGAGTTCATATATCTAACCCAAAATACTTAGAGACAATCTATACAAATCAGCCTCTATTTCAGGCCTGAAGAAGACATTCACCTCATAAACTAGCTAGATCTATTATAGAGAACAACTCAAGAAGAAGAAAGTACAAACTTTAACAAGAAAGAGCCAAAGAGAGAGAGAGAAAACGAAGAGTCCAGAAGAATGAAAATGAAGTATCAAACAGTAGCTGAAGAGACGATAATATCTCCAAGAATTAATCTCAGCCATTTATTCCATCCAACAGTCATCAAAATTTCAAACTCGCACAATCCGTGTGAATGACATCGCTACCAATATGTGATTGCCACTTAAGCAGTTCAAGCAAAAAATAACCACCCAAGGCAATTGATACAAATAGCACCAGTTTAATAGTGTTTTGAGAAACACAACTCTCACACTATGGAATTGCAACAATAATGAGATGAGTGAATCGAGCTGTTGGATTGGTTAAACTAGCAGCTATGCACCAACGCAATGGGATCTATTGCGGCTTCATAAATCGTTGCGGGCCATTTGAAATTGAAATGGTGGGCTTTTGATTCTTTTTATAAACAACTTTTCAAAAAATAGAAGCCCACCGATCTTTCGTGATGGTGGCGAGGATGAGAGGGAGAGGTAGAACGGCAGAGATATGGAAACTATTTATTTGGACTTCTGCTACGTATTTCTGAAAGGTTAGGAACTTTTCGTGACACATATCGAAGGTTAGAGTAAAGTCTACAAGAATTGAAAATATTAGGAATCGCTACTTTAGTTTTCCCATAAAATTATATAAGTTCAATGCAAATAGCATCATATAGCTCGTTTGAAAATGAATAGTTAAGATCACAACATGAGAATTTTTTTTCGTAAAATTGAATTACATAATACACGANTTTCGTAAAATTGAATTACATAATACACGAAAATGGGTAAATTATGGCAGTTGTACCCAACTTTCACACCTTTTTGCACTTCTATCCCTAATTTTCAGTTCTTGACATTTTCGACCTCGACTTTTTATAAATTATCGGTCATCATCCGTATTGACAATTCCGTTTTAAAAAAATGAATAAGGATAAATTCCATATTATTCGCCAATCTTCGCTTGAGGTTTCACTTTTATCAACTTTTTTTTCACGCAATCTCATTCAGAATATTTTATCAATTAGCACAAACAGACCTAATTTATGGTATCCAATTATCCATCAAAAAGTTGCACTAAAGTAGTGTAAGAAGACATTCTTTCCCATAAATTTAAATAAAAAAAAATCTGAAAAACACGAAAGGAAAGGACATAAAAAAGTAGAATATGAAACGGAATTTGGTAACAACTTTTTGAAAAATAAGACACATACAATGTTTATACCCATTTTTCTCTCTCTTTTATTTTGAACTACATATTTTTCAATAAAATATTATTACACGCAAATTCAAAACGTTTCTTTATTTTTTAATCACATATTTTTCATCAAAATACTATTTAAAATGCATTCTAAGAAGAATAATGTGATTCAAACAGGGTGTCAATTTTGAAAAAAATAAGTTATATCTAAAAAATATCATGATTTAATTTCTCTATCAAGGTTAAAAGAAAGGTGCCAAGCGTACGATTAACCTGCATTGTAGCAACAAAAGGACCGCACGTCCCCGATGCTTGATTAGGGATGACAATGAAACGGGTATGGGACGAGTTGTTCATTCCCACCCCCCTCCCGTCGGGTATTTTTGTTATCTTTTCTTGCCCCATCCCCATACTCGATTAAAGCGGGTTCGGGACGGGGCGAGTTTCTTGCCCCATTTATCGCCACATTTGTTTTTCTTTTTATTTTTTATTTATTTTACACATTTATTTTTTTGTTTTTATTTATTTATTTTATTTTTTTATGTATTTAATTAGTAAATATTATTACTTTTTTACTAATTTGTTAAAAACAACTTATATTCTCTTTAAAAATGATGATAAATTTATTATTTTTCTTCGATAAAAAACTTAATATCTTTAATTAATAAATATTATTACTTTTTTACTAATTTGTTAACTTATTTTCTCTTTAAAAATAATGATAAATTTATTATTTTTGTTCGATAAAAAACTTAAATTTGAAATTAACTTTAAATGGGACAGGGACTTTATTTTCCATACCTTCCACATACTCACTTCAGGGTATTGACCCTCGGCCCGTCCCCATCTCGTTTACCCGATTAGACAGGGCCCTACGGGTATCGGGTTGAATGAATTTTTTTGTCATCCCTATGCTTGATTGAATTTTACTATGCTAGACAATACTTGATTAAATTTTCACTCCATCGTTTCTAGCGACGTTGCATCAAATGTCAAACTATACAAATTTTTACGTTTATGTTTGTTTTTAATATCTTATTAAAATCTCGAAAATGTACATCAAGATGTAAATCTCAAGCAATAGTGTCATGCATCCCAATGAAAGAGACTTCGTGGAAATCCTAATTCCACTTTGAAAGGAACTTCGTAAGTCTTTATTGACTTAAAAAGTGAAAAGCGCAAAAAAGTAAATAAATAAAAAAAAAATCCCATATAAAAACTCCACGAATAAAAACAATTATGGAAAATATTTATTTCATGTACTTATAAATTTATGAAGGTAGGTGTCCCACAAAACGCGACTTTCGGTCCTGAATTGAATGCGATCTGACAGTTGCATCCCAAGGATTGCATTTGGCACGTTCCTATTCCTTTCAATTACTCTAATGGGCCCATAAGTAGACCCTACTGAGCCCAATTATAGATCAACTTTAAATACTTTGATGCCACCCTTGAACTCTTCTTTTATTAAAAAAAAATAAAAATGAAAAATGCTAAGTGTACATATGTACATAAAATTGTACATAATCTTCACGAGGGGTGAGCCCCATAAAAATGTTATGGACACTTCTATGTACATGTATTATGCGTACCAAGCAAAGTCCAAAAAAAATCGATAACATACGTTCTCCCAAAAATACCATTCAAAACTCTTTTTTTTTTTTTTTTTGATTTAATGAAAGTCAAACTAGGGCTTAATAAACACAAAATTAGTGTTATTAAGGAATAAATTCCACATTGACTAATTACCGAAATTTAGATTAATTACTCATTTTAATAAGGTAGAATTTTTTAGATGGAATACATAATTTTACTAAGGTACTAGGGCATATTAAATTCAAACGAATAATTTGATCCGATTAAAATTAAAAAAAATGAGCACACAAATTTTAAGATTAATTTACTCAAACGAGTCATCATCTTGCGGGTATGTAAAGGGATAAATCCTACATTATCTAATTATCGAAACGTGGACCAACATATAAATGTTCGAGTTACTCCTTTTAATAAGATTAACATTTTTAAATGAAAATCCAAAACTTAACAATTGAATTAATCTAAATCCAATAATTCTACCACAAATGACGTAGATTAAAATCAGAGTTTTAGAAAGATTGTGATTGAAGTTTTTGAAATGCGTGGTTGAAAAGATGTGGGATCCATGAAAGATTTGGTTGATATTGATTGTTTGACTTTGACTTAAATTAAAATCAGATTTTAATCCGGTCCAACAGACCTTAGGTCTCTCTCATTCACACATCAACATTTCATCTCTCCTAATTAATGACTAGTGGGGGACATGCAAATTAGTGTCAAACATATAGAAAACATTACAACCCTCCAAACATGACATTATCATCACGTAAAACGTTAGGTACTAATGAATATTGTTCACGTACATATTTTGTACCTATTCAAAAAGGTCGGTAAAAAATTTAATTTAGGAATTTATCAATGCTTAAAAAGTTAGGTACTATTAAATCTTCATGTCGTTCTTACAGTATTTTCCATTAACGACCGTTATGAATAGGTGTAAAATAGTCACAACAGTAAGAGGGTATTTGTTGTAGATTAAAATTAAAGCCTTGTTTGGTACATATTAAAATCAGATTTTAATTTAAGTCAAATAATCAATATTAATCACATATTTCACGGGTCCACATTTTTTCAACCACACATTTTAAAAACTTCTATCACAATCTACTAAAAATCTAATTTTAATCCATACCAAACACCCTCTAAATTTTTTTAGTATATTTTGATAGAAGTTTTTGAAATATGTTGTTAAAAAATTGTGAGACCCATGAAATATATAGTTAATACTTAATATTGATTGTTTAATTTTGATTTGGATTAAAATCGAATTTTAATTCAAACCAAACATGGGCTAAATCTTCTACTTCAAGTTCAACTTTTGCCCAAGGTAGAAAAGAATTGATTTCTTTCGAAGAAAACAACAGGACTTGTATTATTTGAATGTGAAGAATTTAAGAATATTTCTAAACGGGTTTTTGAGGTAAACGATGGGGAGGATGGTCGCCTTTCTTGAATTTTGACCTCTTTAGCTTTCTCTTTTCTCTTATAAAAGTGGAGTCTTTAATTAGCATTCTCGCTCTTGCTGGTGTTCTTGTTCTAACTAACAGTTCAATTATATGCATCAAATATATCCAATTACAAGTTGAATAATACTACTGATTCTTCAACAGCAAAATTTACATTCTGTTGAGAAGAAGAAGAAGAAGAAGAAATGGGTGTGGTTCCAGAAGAAGCCATTAATCAATTTGAAGCATTAATGGAGGAAGGTCTGCTCTTATTGATCTTTATTTTAGAAACCCTTTTTCTTAATTTCTCTCTCTTTCTAATTTATGACGATTTTCTTTGGGAAATTTATTCAGTTGATGAGCCACTCAAGAAAACTTTTCAGGTTTGCATTGTTGTCCCTTCTCTTTCATTTCTTGTTTATTGATTTTCAAGTATTTTTCTCTTACCTGATCTGCTTCTTAATTCTTTTATTTCATTTTTGTGACTTAAGTTATACGCAGACAAGTTATCTATTGTATTTATGCTCTTTCATTGTGTTAACTGGTTGTGTTCATGCTCCCAGTCGATTTTTGTTTATATGCTATTTCTTCGTGTTTTCTTGGAATTTTTTCCGAATACGCAATCTGTTGAGTATCATTTTACTTGCTCATTAATGATCCAAGAATAATACCATTGCTTCATCTTGTTGCAGTGGTTCCTTGTACTGCTCCTATACCTGTCTGTATCATTTCTTTTAAATTTGCCTTGCGGATTAACTTTTGGCCATCTGCTTTACTACCTGCAGTTATAATTTTGTTCCTTTTCTCATTACATAGTATCTATTTACATCTGTCTTACAATTGAAATCCTGTTAGGTTGTTTGTGTGGAAATTCTTATCAGTTCTATTACCTATTCAGAATGTTCATCAAGGATATCCCAGAGAACCTTTAGTTCGTTTTCTGAAGGCGAGAGACGGAAATGTTATGAAGGCCTACAAGATGGTTAGATAATGATTTTTCTTGTTTCTATATTAGTCTTCATTATGTGAAATTATGTTATTCGCTAAATTCTAATTTACAGAAATGTTGATGGTGATGATATTTCAGTTGGTTGATTGTTTGAAGTGGCGGGTGCAAAACGACATTGATGATATTTTGGCGGTGAGCGATAATCTGCTCATGTTTTGTGTTATTTACAATTTTAGGGAAGTGAGGTGAAGAATTTGATAACACTCAAACTGAAAAGAGAAGAACAGAATTTATAATTGATCTTTGATTGAAAATGCAGAGAATTACAGATAGAAACTAACTAAACTCCTTTTCCCCACTCAATAATTGCATGCTATTCTTTCCTTTCCTGTCTCTATTTATAACCCCTCTTCCTAAGAGATTTTTCCTCCCACTTACCCTCTGACCGAAAGCTGTTATTCTACCTTCTAGTGGCTTCTCAATTCTTGTTCCTTCTAGCATAGGTGAAACGGATTGGAGGCTTAACAATACCACTGGTTTCCAAAATCACCTTGTCCTCGAGGTGAAAGTTAGGGAAATGCTGTTTGATGGAGCTGGCTGTTTCCCAGGATGCTTCAGCTTCAGGTAGCCCCTTCCATTGGATTAACACTTCCTTTTCTGATTGCTGCTCACTGCCTACTTTGCGCACCCCAAGCACTTGATCTGGCTCGACAACCCATTCCAAAGTAGGGTCCAAGTGTGTGGGAAGCGGCTGGCTAACTACTGAATTTCCCAGAGCTTTTTAAGTTTAGAAACATGAAGACAGGATAACTTGTAGCAGTAGGGGGTAACTCCAGCTGATAGGCTACTACTGTCCCCACCCTTCTGATGATTTTAAATGGACCAAAGTACTTTGGAGCTTTTCATTGGGTTTCTTTGCCAAGGATCGCAGACGATAAGGTCGTAACTTTACATAGACATAATCACCCTCCTTGAACTCAATAGTGATAGAATTCATTGGTGAGTCCAAACAGCATTACCAAGAATTCATAGTGCCCCTCATGCATTCTGAACGCAGTTTTGTGTAGTCCTCTCTTCGCACTCTAAGTTGATGATACCCAGATTTCAGGTCCAATTTAGAAAATACTGTCGCCCCATGCAATTCGTCCAGCAACGAAAATTTGTTAGGGATGGTGGCCTTATTGAGGGCACGATAATCGATGTAGAAAAGCCAGCTCCAGTCCTTTTTCTTGATGAGCAAAACGGGGCTAGAAAGGACACACACTGGGCTGAATGATTCCAGCTGTAAGCATTTCCCGAACCAATCTCTCTATTTCATTTTTCTGAATGTGTGGGTAATGGAAACCGATTCGGTCCTTTCTTTTAGCCTGATAGCTTGATCAGTGTCTCGAAGAGGAGTTAACCCCTAAGGCTCCTAAAATATGTGCTGAAAGCGTTGTATTAATTGTTTGATATTCTTATCTAATTCTTCTCCTTTCCCTTTCTCCTTTTGCTGCTGGTACATTTTCCACCCATATTCTCTGGCCTTGTGTTGCAGAGCCTTCACCATGGCTTTTTAACAAAACTCCGGTTTTATTCAGCCCAGTATCCCCCTTCAGCACTATCACTATTTTCCCCATCCGAAATTTCATGGTAAGTCGTTTCTCGTTTCCAATTAACCTCCATGGAGCTCGGGCTACCCAACCATTGCATTCCTAACACAACATCCGTGCCACCCAACTCCAGATGCTGGAGATTTTCTACTACCATTAGCCCTTGCATTTTCAATACGACCCCCTTACAGATTTCCTTCCCTTTGACAGATTGCCGGATCCCATGATGACCCGAAATGGTTGGCAATTATAGCCGTTGGACTAACCCTAGTGATATAAAATTGTGTGTTGCACATGGTTGTTTCCCTTCGCCTCGTTGTCCCCTTGAGTTTCATAGTCCCTGGAGTTGATAACCCCACTACAGAATTTAGAGAGAGCTCCACCATCTCAGCTACTTCTACCGGCTTCCACCTCCGGCGACTCGGTTTCTCCTTCCTCCAATTCACCCTCCTGCAACAATAGAACCCTGAGCTCTTGCCTCTTGCATTTATGACCCATGGTATATTTTTCGTCACACCGAAAACACTACCCTTTTTTCCCTTCATCGCTGCTATTCGGCTTTGGACACGCGTTTGACCGGCGGGTCGTTGGTCGACGCAATTAATTTTTCTCCTACAGCCACGATCGCTTTGAGAACGAACCTGATTTCCTCCCTTCCCAGCGACTTGGGGCTGCCAACGATGTGTTTGTCTTATGGACCGGTCCCTCCCTTGCTATTTTAATTAGGGAAGAGAACATCAAGTTTCACAATTGTAAAAATTAGGTATTATGTTTAAAAAATACAAAACTCAGGTATTTAGTTAATTAATTAAATATAATTATAATTTAAATATAATAAATTCACAATTATACAATTAATAGTCACATGTACATAGTTATAGGTCACAACTTATTTATTGGTCACAAATTATTAAATTAATTGGTCACGTCACAAATCAAAAATCTATACGTCACAGTTTATTTCATTGGTCACTGATCAAAAAAATTATAGGTCACATTTTATCTACCGGACGCATATTTTCAAATTTCTTGGTCAAATTATTTTTTAATCACAAATTATCGAATTTTAAGGTCACAGTTTAATGGTTAGTCACAATAAACCAAATAGTTCGTCACATACACCAAACACCCCACCTCCCAATCTCAATCCACCAACAATACTTCGTCACAAATTAATCAAATAATTGGTCACAAATGCTATCACACCAACACCCCCCACCAACAACATTCCACTACCACTGTCGCCAACAGCAGAAACACACCACCACCACCGTTGGAAACGACACCATGATTATCACACACATCACCGCTGTCACCCCCCTCCCCACAAACATTTGCTCCAACACCACCTTCACCTTCACCTTCACTTGCACCTGCAACTCCAATCAACCACCGCATGCTAAAATCGAGGATTTCTTCCAACACTACCACACCTACAGAAACAACCCAACCATCGTGCTAAAAATCCCCAAACCACTGCACCACCGCTACCACCATACCAACAAGAAACAGATGAAGAAGAGGAAAAAAAAAAGAGAGAAATGACAATGACACGAGCGTCGCTACTTGCGATGGGGGAGACTGTGCATCGTGCAAGGTGGTCGGTGCTGCGCCTGTCGTCGGCGCACATGAGCACCGTGAAGAGACGCCACATTCAACACAAAACCAAACACTACAACCATCACCACCACACCTTCGCGTCACCTCTATTTCGCGAGTGCGACGCCCCATTCGCCGTTGCAGTTTGTGCACAGGGACGTCGCTCGGCAGCCCTTGATGGTGGTTGTCGGAGTTTGAGTTTGAATGGGTCGCCGGTTGTCGAAGAGAGAGGAGGGAGAGAAATGAAGAGGGAGAAGATGAAGAGAAATGAAGAGAGACAAAGGAGAGAAATGAAATAAAATTAGGTTTTGGGTGAGTATAATATTTAATTATTAATTCAATACCTGAATTTTGATTAAAAAATCTTCACACCCGATAGTTGCACTTTGAAGTTTAAACACCTGAATTTATGTAATTTCTACCTTTAGTTAAATTATTTTGGGCCTCAATGCGTTGGGCCACATATTGATTTGGCCTAAGGGAAAAAATTAAAAATAAGGTGTTTGAAGTTTGCAATTCAAAAATCAGGGTTTTTATTTATTTTTATTAAATAAAGATAATAAAGTCACATTTTTGTGATTAATGGTCACATATTCATAATTATAAGTCACGAATTTATTTACTGGTCACATATCGTCAAATTTTTTGGTCACGGAT
>CAIGRO010034616.1:0-11516 GCA_903798355.1 Fraxinus baroniana | reverse complement strand
CAGCCATGAAAGCTGAGAACAAAGGAGAAAGTGAAAGGCTTGAAATCATATAGAAGGCAGTCGTTGTTTTCTCTCAAAGGAAAAAGCACATACACACTAACACACACAGTAAACAGTATATATATTTAACTATTAGGGTAAAAGTCATTAGGAAATAATAATGGACCAAGCCGAATTCAGGTAAGTGCGTTAAATATAGCACTAAGTGGGCCATCACCTAAAAGCTGTCCAAGAGGTGGAGAAGTGGACCATGAGCAACACTAAATAAATTAGGTTACTTCCAATTGCCTAAATAATTTTAGTGTCGATTCATTTTATTAAGGTGTTGAATTTTAGTTCAGTCATTTAGTCGATATTGACTGAAAATTATACCGAGTCACATCATAACACGAGAGATCGTTTGATAACAATTTGGCCAAACTAATACAATTAAAACTCTCTTTAAATTCTTCATAACTAGTGAATGTTGATAGAGTAACAATAGAAAAGAAATGATTGCAAGTTTTTGAATTAATTGACAATAATTAAAATCTGCAATTGTAATTTAACTAGAGTTTAGTAAACTTTGCTCAGAAGATTTAAGGGTCTTTTCTCTTAACTGTTTTCGGACCATTTTCAGTTTTCAATTTTTGAAAACACTGAAAACACATTTACTTATTTTCAGAAATGAATTTCCAAAAACGAGTTTAAAATTTACAAAGAAAACAGAAAACGTTAAAAAAGACCGAACGCATTTTTAACAATTTTAAAATGGACGTTTAAAACACAAAACCTAAAATGAATTCAAAATTCAACTAAAAATTGAAGCACGAAGAGAACAGTCGAGGAAACTGGACATTAGCATATTAAGTCAAAACTCTGAGAATTACATCAAAGCAAATCCAAAATGAATTTCAAATGTCAAAAATAGCTGGAGAACCAAAACTTCCAAGATGGTAGAACACTGAAAACAAAAGTCACATCTCAAAAAATTCCATGAAAATGCAGATATCTAGCTTGAAAACCTGAAAGTACATTTCATTAATTCCTTGACTATTTGTATCCAAAAGAAACAACTATCTCAGCGCCTCAGCTCTTGGTAGCCAGTTTTTCCTTGGCCTTCTGTATCTTCAAAACCTTCTTCACAATCTTTTGCTCTTCCACCAAGAAAGCTCTAATAATTCTATAAAACCAAACAAAAAGAATGTCAAAAAAGATGATGAAAGAATCCATAAGATGTATTTGAGTAAATGGCAGAACCCGCATGCATAATGGAAACCTACCTTTCCCTTACAGCACCACCGGACAACACTCCACCATATGCACGGTTCACAGTCCTCCGATTTCTGGACAATCTAGACCTTTTGTACTCAGCAGGTCTCAAGTGAGGTATCTGCAGATATGAAAGTAGAAAAAAGGTTTTTGGTTATTTTTTATTCACAAGGCAGGAATCAAGTCATTCAAACACTTTAATAAACAATACCGCTTTCAATTAACTAAAAAAGAGATATTTGAGTTCTTAGTAGTTATAATGTCAAAGACAGCCACAAGTAAATTATCATGATTGCATGGAAGCTAAAAGCCATTTAGGAGTCGTGTTTGCTCTAGCCCTTCTGTATTATAAATAAAAAATATGGTGCAACATCATGTATCAATCACTTCTTGCTTCCACATCATAGTGCCTATTCTAGCTTGTTTTAAGGAATGCCAGGACTGGACTCCCAACCTTTGCGCGAGTGTGGATATAGATTCCCAACCTTCAAAGTGAGATTACGGATAACCTATTTAACACTGTTACTTTAGATCCTTTGGGGACAGAAACTATCAACTCAACGGTTAAAGAAGTCATATTAATATTTAAATGACAGTTATACCCCTACTTTGAAACAAATAAAAGTCTTTAAGTAAAAACAAAAAAAAACAAAAATGCATGTCAAAAGGAAACTAATGGCAAAAAGAAAAGGAAATAAATTATCGGTCTTCTTGCTCAACAACCACTACCAGCTGCAAGAAAACAGTGCTAACCACTGAAAAAAACACCCGAACTCACATGAGTCACAAACACCTAACACCATGAACTAAACAAGTAAACTTAAATGAGGTCATGGATCTCTAATGGGTTTTTATCTCCCTAAAAATAAAATCCAATAATTTGTCAGATGATTTGTCAATGCCCAACACAAGTTTCAAGTTTCATATTGTCCGCAGATGATTTTTTGATGGATTTGCCTCCACTTTGGGCTTACACTCTTTCATATTTGTTACTGAATTTTGGAGGATTATTTATAGCCTAGAATGGTTATCACATTTCGTTGAAAAACTCATTTTCTATGTACTCATCATAATGTGCCAAGTAATTATCACCAAATCCATAAAAAACTAGTAAAAATCAAACCTAGAGGAACCCGTGGGAGGATTTGAAAGCTTTGAAAGGGGATTTGAAATTCAATTTTGATTCCTCTTATGGCTTCAAACTTCAGGTGGGAAGGGGGTTCCAGGGAGATAGAAATGGGATGGTGGTGGTGGGGTGGCGATTTAAATTGGTTGGCGGCAATGGTTGGAATTTGGGTTGGGAAGATGACTATTTCATTTTCTTTGTTTGTATTGGCATATTTTCATTTTCATTTTTATTTTTTGGGTTTCGTTTAATATAAAGGGAAAAATAGTCATTAAAACACAAACTTTAACTTTTACCAGTCAATTAACGGTTTCTGTCCACAATCTCATCAGTGTTAAATAGGTTGAGGTTGGGGATCTAAGTCCTAAATTTCCCTTGTTTTAATCCATAAAAACAGCAGCGTTTCTCATTAGTATCACCTCAGGGCATTTTATAAGAAAGACAAAACTCTTACAAAGAAAGAAATCCCTTTAAAATAACAGTATAGACATATGAATTCATCAAAATGGTAATAGTGATTTTATTATCCAAAAAGTTCCATCTTCGTTCCATAAGCTTTTACCATTCAACACAAAACAAGAACTCGTCAATTGTCAGGCAAAAACATACAACTGGTCTACAAATTTTAGATGCGTTCACCAGTAACTTCTGTATAATCCTAACCCCAAAGTAAAGGGTACATGAATTAAAGCTTATAATTCAAAATGTAAACATACAGACATGACAACACTTCAGGTATTTGAATTCAAATCTGCAAATAAGCGTATCAAAACTGATTTATGCTTTGTGCAGCATTCTCTAAAGCTTAACTGAATATTAATCCTTTAGGAGCTCAATCTAACAAAAAATGATCAAATACCTTGATTGACGTTTCCATACAATTTAAACATGCAAATGGTGGTTGGGCAGACAAGAATAAAATTATCAGTCACCCTCCAAGAAAGAGTTTTTTAAGCACTAGATGAGTGCATAAGTTTCAAACGTAATCAGTAAAAACAGTCACTTAAATTCTCATTAATCAGATTTGAACATAAACAGCAAATCAAAAGCCATACCCCTTGGATTCTCTTGCCAGTGACAGGGCATTTAGGGCCACTAGCCCTCTTTTTAGTGCTCTGGTACACTAGCTTCCCTCCTATTTCAACACACAGAAAAACACAATTAAGCAAATTCACATAAAATCAGACTGAAACAAATTTATTAAAAAAAGAAAACGCTACCCAAATAAACATTTCCAAAACCCAATATAGATAAATAAAATAAAATCATATATAAAAAAAAAAAAAGAGTTTTTACCGGGGGTTTTGACGATCCGATGTTGGTTGGATTTAGTGGCATAGCTATGCCGTTTCCTGTATGTGAGCCGTTGAACCATTTTCCACTTTCTCGGTTGACGTCTTACCGGCTTCTGGAGATGGCTCTTTGCTTTGGGGCCGAACAAAAGTAGGCTTTGAACAGGTTAAGAGGAGGGTGATATTCTCGTCGCCCTAGATCGTGCGGTTGAAGTTCTACTTGTCAAATATCTACGGCTGTGATTCGTCTAAGATTATAATTTATTTTATTCTTTATTTTTCAATGTCAAACAAATGTGTTAATTTGTTGGATCGTTTTATGCACAAAGCCCATTCTAAGCCCATATAGCGGAAAGTACGATAACGGAGTACGAAATGTATTTATGTGATGAGGATGAGGATGATATTTGTAAAATATTCCATGAAAAATAATTTGAAGTAGGATCGAAGGTCCCGAGGCTACAATGTTTCACCTTTTTCGCTCAAATTGTATTTGGGAATGGCTTGTGAGACAATGTGTGTCATGTTTGTCACTTTAAGTTGTCTGATGATTAACGATCAAATTTTTATTTTTACGTCGTTTTTAATTTTTTATAAGTACTTTAGGATATATTAAACTTTGTAAGCGAAACTCTATAATTTAACATTGGGATCGCGCATCAGTTTACTGATGGGGAAATTTACATGATTGCTTATGGTATTGTTATTTGTTGAATATGGAGGCGTCAAAGAGTTGAGTCGAGTAAAAATGTTTCGAGGTTTTTTTTTGCCCGAACAAAGCCGATCAAAACCCAATTTGGCTTGGAATTTAGCGAGCCGAGCCGGGTCGACTCGGTTTTTTTTTTAAAAAAATTTGTGACAAATCTAATTTTTTTTTAAAGTATTTAAAAATTGTGCAATTTATACATATTATAAATAAAACTAAATATTAACATGTAATAAAATTAAAAGAAAAAAAAATAGCAGACAAGTTATTTTTTTTTTTAAGCTCACAGGCTGCCCGACTCGAGCCACCCTCCAAAATGGGGCTCGGCCAGAGCCACTAGTCGGCCTGGCTCGAGCTTTTTTCAAGTCTAGCCGCCTGAACCGGCGAACTATTTTGCCTGTCCTAGTTGAATATGATCTAGATTTCTTGGAAGATCACTTTAAAGCCATGTCAATTTTGGGATTTGTGTAAAACTATAGTCTCAACAGAAATTTAAATAAATTCCAAAATAAATCCCTAACTCATAGTATAATAACAATTAACAACATAATGCAACAAAGTCTTAATTCAAAAAAAATAAAAATAAGAATTCAAGGATTAAATTGTTCAATATTTTAGTCTACGATTTGTAAATTTGTTTTCTTTGTTGAGATTCTCCATCATATTTAACACTACTGTTCTTTAAAGTTTGATGAGAAAACTGAGTAGCATTCGACAATATTTGTGTAAGTAAAAATCATTAAAAGTTTAACCAAGTCCACCCAGTATACCCATTAGAACAGCGTTGGAGGGAGGTGGGGGCCACTGAGATCCCTAGTCTCCACTGAAATCTGACAATTTTTTATTTTATTTTATTTAGTTTTAAAATTTATTTCTGCAGTTAAATTATGTGCCTTATAAAGATCAATAAGGATGAATATGGCATAAGTTTTCTCACGACATTTTGAAAATAAATTTTAATTATAACTAGGAAAGTTTAAGGTGACTTTATCTCAAAAGATTCAGAGCATGTTCAGTAGAGATTAAAATCGGATTAAAATTAAAAAATTAGTCGTTACTGTTGACTTTTATTAGACGAGTGGGACCCAATAACAGCTATATTTTCAAATTTAATTGGATTTTAAACACGACCGAACACGCTTTCATATTTTCCTATGTTAATATACTTATTATAGTGTTTCCATATCCTACACGGAGAAGGACTTTGAGCTTACCAAGGAAGTTTGTTTTTTATTGCAAGTGAAAGTTGGTTAGAGTTGCGCACATGATTACATATAGCTTTTCGAATTGTTGACATAATTGGTTTTTTTGGTGATGTTGATGTAGAATACGAATATATCATTGGATTAATCATGTTAATCTAATTCTTGAGTGAGGAGAGAAGACAAGAATGAGTAAACGACCAACTCGTTTCGTTACGATGATTTTGTAGATCATGACTAACTCTAGACAATGATAAAAATTAAAGATAACGACAAATTCTATATGGAATACGATTCCAATCTAATTAAAATTACAAAAATTAAGTTATAAATTAAAATGCAATGCAAAGATAAAATTGCCTAAATTAAATTAAAATAATCCATATTCAATTTTCATCACTTTCTTAAGAGATGCATCGAAATTTCCAAGTTTTCGAATGATGAAGTTTGTTTCTTAGATAAAAATGTGATGTATATGGATTTGGCATTGTTTCGTTGGAATTAACACGTCTTAATTGTGATGGTGGTTCGTGTTCAAATATTCTGGTAACGCTCTTTGAAATGAGTGACCAACATTTTGTCGACTTTTTTATTTGTCGATTTTTTTATTTATTTCAAAATATTGAACTTTTTTATTGTATAATTCTTTTGTTGGTTCATAAATATAATTATCCGTTTACTGTACGTACCCATATCCTACACGGAGATGGATTTTAAACTACCTGGAAATTTGAAATCCTAATGTTACAGGGACTAGACATTCTAAAACATAATATACATGTTTGAAATCCATATCCTACATGGGGATGGATTTTAAACTTACCAAGACCTGGAAATTTGAAATCCTAATGTTGCAGGGAATAGACATTCTAAAACCTTTATATACATGTAATCAATTCATCGTTTTCTCAGGAGTAAATTCATATTTTTCCCAGAAATAATCTCTCTCTAGACTGCATGCACATAAGCTTTTTCTCTAAATATTGATGGGTTCGGATATATATAGGACACGCTTCGAGTCCATCCGTTGGTGGGCATCCATAGAACAACGACAGATTACAGAACGAGTGGGTATCAACCCTTATTCAGCAAAGCGTGTTCTCCTCAACTTCAATTTTCAAACCATCAGACGCTGGTTGAATTACAGTGGCGAAGTTTTAAAGGAAGATGTAGGACGATTGACATCACTATTTACTTGGGTCGATTTTGGGGCGGTCTATGATGATTTGAAACAAACTCTGTTGTCAAAACTTCCATATTGTGGACCTTACTTTAATGAAGATATTCTGAAAATTATAATTAGCAATGGACACGACGTCCTAGCTTGCACGGATGAGGAAAAAATGGTACATATTTGTATGACGAAGTTTGTTACAGTACACTGTGTGGATGAAACTTCGTTGGACTTAAACGATGGTCCAAACATGATACCTGCGAACATGGAAGCGATCTTCTCTCTGCCGATGGAGGTTGATTACAAGGACAATAGCAACAAGGTTGAGAGTTGTATGGTATGCTTAGAAGAGATAGAGAAGGGGTTGGTGGTCTCGACCCTTCCATGTTCTCATATTTTTCACAGCTTTTGCATTTCAGAGTGGTTAAAGAGAAGTCACTATTGTCCACTTTGTCGCTTTGAGATGCCTATTGCATAATGTGAGAATTGTGTTTCCCATAACACCATTGGACTAGTGCTATTTGTGCCATTTGTATTGTTTGGATTATTTTGGCCCTACTACTTACGTGTCATCCGCCTATTGATAGCTTGGTTGTGTCATGGATTGTGCTAGTTTGGGTTTATTAGAATCATTGAATGAGATGGATGGTTGAGATCTAATCTCGGGGAGATATTTTCCTCTCTTGCTTCCTTATTTGACTCGTCTCTTCTCTCATTCTATCTTCTTCTTCTCTCTAGTTTTTGGAGCTTCTCTTTGGTGTAGAGTATGGTCTTTCCTTTATCTTAGGTGATTTTTGGGTGTTTGCTTCTAGTGATTTAGGGGTTATTCTTGGGTATGATCAGGCCTGAAACATTGGCCGATTCGATGCTGGTTTCCTTCCTAAATCTATAGCTAGAATCTGTTGAACCTTGGTAGATCGTTCTCGATCGATGACTAGAAGTTGAACCCATGGTTTTTCTGTTGACCACTCTCTCTGGATGGTGATTTGCATGGAGTAAATGGGGCTGTTCCTGAGCCTGTTTGTCGACCATAAAAGGGAAGAAGCTTTCTGGTTTTCTCAATAAATTTTAGTTCTATGATTTCCTTATGTTGTCGGTTGATTATGTTTATTTGGTGAGCTCTGTAAATGTTACTTCTGCTGTGACTATTGCTGTTGAACTCTGTAAATTTCCTAACAAACTGGTATCAGAGCCCTTCGGTCTAAGGTTTCTTGGTTGTGCTCTTCCTTTATTGATTTGGGTTCTTCATTTTTTGTTTAGTGATATATCTGTATAGACCTTCAACGGTCTAAACAGAGAACATTACTGTTTGGCATCTTGTTGCTCTAATTCGACAATGACTCCTCTCTGCTTGTTTATTGTGTATGTGTTGGCTGAACTGGGTGATTATTAGCTCTGATTGGCTGGCTCGACTGTAAGATTGATGGTATAGTTACTGTTTTTCAACAGTCATTGGTAAGATTGTTCCAAACCATTCTTCAAGTTAGGTTTGGTATTCTTTACTAATTGATGCTTGATTACTTGATTACTTATTTGTGAATTCTGGTGATTGGATTCCTTGTGACTGATTTGTAATCTAGGAAGCATACTTATCTACATCTATACCTGTGTACTGCATGAGCTTTAAATCACACCTGCATACACATCACATTGAGGTTTCTTGATTGGATTGATTCATTTCTGTGCTTTAATTTCTGGATATTGTTTTTTGACTCTGTGTTTCTATATTGATCATTTGGAAAAGATTTTTTCAAAACATTTTCTGTTATGTCCATGAGTACATGCAATTTTCTTACAAAATTCGAAATGGATTTGAGGGTCGAATTATCACAATTCGATGGAAATGGGTATTACTAGATATGGAAACAAAAAATGAGGGCCATTTTGTTCCAACAGAGAGTTGCGAAAACTCTCAATGATCCTGCTACTTTTTTTGATGAGTTAAAGCTTAACCTGCTGAAATTGAAGAAATGAATGAAATATAGCTTATAGTTTTATAATTTTGCACTTATCTGATAATGTTGTTAGATAAGTTAATAGTGCTAAAGATGCTAGAACTTTGTGGACTACCTTAAATGCCTTGTTCTTGACTAAAACTTTGCCTAGCAAGATATATCTGTTAGAGAAGCTGTTTAGTTTTAAGATGGACCCGAGAAAGGATGTAGAAGAGAGTTTGAGTGACTATAGTATAATTGTTAAGAGTCTGGCTCACAACGATAAGAAGTTTGCTGATGAAGATTTAGCTGTAATACTGTTAAACTCATTGCCCGAATCTTATAAAGAAATTAGAAATACCATAAAATATGATAGAGACACTTTTTCACAAGCTATTTTTGTAGATACTTTAAAATCAAGAGAACTTGAACTGAAAAGAGACAACAGAACTAATTCTAGAGGAAAAAAAAATATTTGTTAGGAGAAGACTTGAAAAGAAAGAATTTAACTTCCATAACAAGAAGGGAAGGGAAAAATCCAAAATGAGATCCAAATTTAAAGATAGAAGTGATAAGAAATGTTATAATTGTGAAAAGTTAGGACATTTCAAGAGAAATTGCTTTGACTGGAAAAAAAAAAAAAGACTTGAACAATACTGATCTAAATAATGCTGCCATTGTTTCTGAATTTGATAGTTTACATGTCCATAATGTGTCTGAGGAAGAATTTGACAGAAATTGGATCCTAGACACGGGGTGCACCTTTCACATGTGCCCTGAAAGGTCTTGGTTCTATAAGTACAGAGAGACTGAATCTAAGAATACATGTGCCCTGAAAGGTCTTGATTTTATAACTATAGAGAGACTGAACCTAGGAAGGTCTATTTTAATTGCTCTGAATCAACTTCAAATAAGCTCCAAATAACATTCTTCACACCAATTAAATCCAAGTTGAAATTTTTATGTAATTTACACAAATTAAGTAGATAATTGCTCAATTTATATATAATTAAATAAAAATAAAAGTCCTGAAAATTGCAAAAAATGCAATTATCATTTGTCACGTGACACCTCTTGTTAGGAGTAAAATCTCATACCGTTTAATAGTGACTATAATAATGTAACATATAGAGGTTGAAGTATTGCTCATAATGCGTATGGAACAATTGTAGTATTGCATCAAAATAGTTTCATTAGTGTTTTATTGTTAAAAAATTATTACTTAATTTTTGTCCAGCGGAAAAAATTCCTTCACCACGAAGCTGACTACGTCCAATGCTATGCCAAACATGCCACTATGTTTTTAGATGGATAAACGCGAACAAATTTTCTCAAAAACTGCATTTTGAGTACTATTTTCAAAATAATTTTTAATTCTAGTTATTATAAAAAATAAAATTATTTTATCTCAAAATATTAAACTTATATCCGTATTTTTGGTTTGTTGTTTCCAAATAAATTTAATCCGTTATGATAGTGTTTCCATATTTTACATTCAGAAGGAAGCTATACTTACCAAGAACTGTAATCTTGAATCCAAGTTCCCCACGAATTCAAATTTCCAAAACCTATATATAACTCAGTTCTTTAATCAATTTTCTGTAATTTTCTCCATCATTACATCCGCAAGAAACATTCATTGGTTTTCCCATAAATAATCTGTCTCTTTCTCGACAGCGCTTTAAGCCTTTTACTGAATCTTGAACATGGACTCCACCTGTTGGTGGGCATCCGTACGTGAACTGGATCTTTCAGAACCAGAGGTTGGTAATGACTCCTCATCGACAATGAATACTAAAGTGGGATTCAATTTTCAAATCATGAAAGGCTTGGTAAATCATCAAGGCAGTCTTTTTGTGGGAGCTCAAGGACTAGAACTATTATCGATAAAAACAAGACTCATGCATGTGGATTTTGGGGCAGCCGATGATGAGTTAAAACTTCTTCTGTTGTCAGAACTCGCAAGTTATAGCATAAGAAATCAGACCTTGAAAGAACAAATCGTTGATGAGGTAATTTACTATGCACGAACCAGAGACATCACGGTCCGGGAGATGATCTTAGAGGTTCATTTAAAACAGTTTTATTGTCATGATGGAGATGAAAGCTCATTACAGTTGATGGAATTTGATCCTGCGAGTATGGATACAATCATATGGCCGTCGGAGAATTTAATGGTGTACAAGAATGACAATGACGAGGTCGAGATTTGTACGGTTTGCTTAGAAGAGATTCAGGCAGGGTCGTTGGTCTCAACTCTGGCGTGTTCTCATGTTTTTCACAGAAATTGCATTTTCGAATGGCTAAGCAGAAGTGACAATTGTCCTATTTGCCGTTTTGAGATGACTGTGCACCCAATAAGGTTATCTGTTATGGGTCTGGTAAATGATGTTTAATGAATAATGATATTCACAGTTAAAACTACAACAATGCTACATGTACAATGTTGAGTTGCTACAATCACTCACAAGGGAGGTGGGCCCCGCGATTAAAATAATAGCGGGTCCCACCTCCCTTGTGAGTGATTGTAACCCAATGTTGTAACTTAACAGTGTACAATGAGCATTATTCTTAAAACTAACAATACTCGTCCTAGGTGGCATACATATATAGCTGATTATCGATTCACTAACAATACTCATTCTCATTCTTCATTTTAACCACACATTCTTCAATAAAATAATATTACACACAAATCAAAAACTTTTTATCACTTTTCCACCACACATTTCTTACATCAATCACTATTCTAAAAATTATTTCTACTAAAAATGGGTTTCAAACAGGGGCTAAATTTAACATTCTCTCTCTCTCTCTCCCCCCCCCATACA
>CAIGRO010034612.1:0-11820 GCA_903798355.1 Fraxinus baroniana | reverse complement strand
TCAAACATTAAATGCTCCTAAAAGGTGTTATTAAGGGTAATTTGAACATTTTAAACAAAAAAAAAAAGTTACATTTTTGCTCACAAAAAGTGAGAATGACAATTCTTTTTTTTTTTTTCAAATTTAGTGACATTTATGAAAATTCTCCTTGAATAAATTAGAATTAAATGTATGATAAATAACCTAAGTGAAATCAGAAATCCTAACTATCCAATCACATAATCTTATCTACAGTTTTAATTTAAATTTGTTATTTTATTTATTAGAATTTCGTTTAGAAAGCACAATTTGATTTCATTATTAGTTACCATTTTAATTTAAATTGAAGTTATGTTAGTTTAAAACTTTATAATAGATAGTCAGTAGAACGATATTTGGACTTAATAAATCCACTGTTACAATTCGTACACTTGCAAAAATTTCACGAACAAATACTCGAAACTCTTGAAGTTAATAATTGTGAAGTATCGTTGAGAAATAGGAAACCTTTTTATCAAATTATTTTGCGCAATTGTGGAATAGTCTACTGTGGTATAGATATCTATATTTCACTACTATATAAAAAATGTAGTTTGTAGGTACTGTAGATACAATAGTAACAAATGAGATGTTGCTATTCATTTTCTCGTTTTTCACTCCTTCACTCCTCCAGTTTTGTGCGTTTTGTATCATGCCCTCTAGTCCATGTACTTTGAATAGTTATGTTTATTTCCTGCATTATTCTTTCTTCTCGTTTATAAATTCATATATTTAGAATGACAAAGCCAAAAGAAAATGATTGTTCACAGAACACGAGCAAGATTATCGAATATGACAACCTTTCGAAATATTGTTTAATGCATGAGCGACAAAAGCATGAATTGAAACATCTTAATCGTTAACACTGTTTAAAAAAAATCCGCATTGCACGGACTGATCGTTTTTGGGCAGCGCGAAGACACGGACGGGCGCCATGTCTCCGCACAGCGTGGACACAGACGGACACCGTGTATGCCAACTTTTTTTTATACAGTGCTAACACTATATAAACTTATAGCAAAAAGGAAAAAAAAAAAAGAACAAAGGAAAAAAACCTTCTTAATTGTTAGCACGGGTTTTTAAAAAAAATGTTCGCGCAGCGCGAACAAATCGTGTCCGCTGTTTTGCGCAGCGCGGAGACACAGACGGACGCCCTGTCCGTGTCTGCGCAGCGCGGAGACATGGGTGGACACAGACGAACACCGTGTTCGTCGATTTTTTTTTTTTTACAGTGCTAATACTATATAAACCCATAACAAAAAGGAAAAAACCATTATATGCTTTGGAAATTAAATTTAGTAATCATGCATTATATGCTTATTATTTAATTGTTAGTTTAATATTTTGGGCATAGGTGTACATGCCAGTTGAGGAAGTATTTGCACAATTGCAATGTTCAAAGGAGGGTTTGACAAGCACTGAAGCTGACAAAAGGCTTCAAATCTTTGGTCAAAACAAGCTAGAGGAGAAAAAGGCAAAAAAAGATTTCTTGGTTTTATACGTATAGTTTGGTTAACTTGAGGTAATAAAATAACACATTAACAACATTCATAAACAGGAAAGCAACTTCCTCAAATTCTTGGGTTTTATGTAGAATCATTTATCATGGGTTATAGAGATTGCTGCCATCATAGCTCTTGTTGTGGCAAATTGACAGGTATGTTTGTTGCATGTTCTCACTTTCTTTGTTCGTGTATCTGATATTCCGATAAATAAATTTCAGGATAAGCCTCCAGATTGGTAGGATTTTGTTGGCATAGTGGTTTCATTGTTCATCAATTCCACCATAAGCTTCATTGAAGAGAACAATGCTGCAACGGCACTAATGGTAGGTCTTGCACCAAAAACAAAGGTATTGTTAGATTTAGCTGAAGCATTGACACCACCATGTCCCATTTTCTTGGTTTTCAACTGAGAATTTATGCATTTTGTTTTATGAAGGTCTTGAGAGACGGCATATGGTATGAGGAGGAAGCTGTGATCCTGGTGCCAAGAGATATCATCAGCATCATGTTGGGAGATATAATCCTAGCAAATGCTCGACTTCTTGAAGGGGATCCACTCAAGATTGATCTATCTACACTCACGGGTGAATCATTGCCAGTAACTAAAGACCCCGGGGATGAAGTGTTTTCAAGCTCCACTTGCAAACAAGGAGAGATTGAGTTTGTTGTTATTGCCACTAGGATCAATACTTTCTTTGGGAAAGCTGTTCATCTTGTCGACAGCACTCATTCGGTCGGCCACTTCCAAAAGATATTTTCATTCTCAAGATAGAATATTTCAAACCCTATAAAGGGCTCGTTTTGCACCATAATAGAGGAAACTTTGAATGAATAAAAAATGACATATTTCTTCTCCAATTTTTCTCTTCCTCTGGCCCTCTTCTTCTATTTCTCCCTCCTTTCTCCTCGTCTCTCCCCTTTCCCTTCTCCTATAACTCTCCTCATAGCATTCAACATCAGAGAATTTTGTACAAAATCTAAATATGGGATTGCTACTCCCTTTACATAAGACCATTACAGGAAATATAAATTTGGAAGTACTACTTCCACATAGAAAATTAGTCTATTCTATTAACCCATCACAACATAGACCATAATAAGAGGCATACGATACACATGAAGCAAAAACCATTACAACAACCTATATATGCAATTTAGAAAATACAACATATGATGCTCGGACTCGAGTACTGGTACGTATTTAAGTATCAGATCTTCTGTTTTTTAAACTATAGGATATGGGGATATGATTAAAAAGAGTTCAAATTTCACGTCTTTTAAACTTCAATTTTTTTATATTAACTCAAGATATCATTTTGAATATGCCAAAATCAATTATTCACAAAGAATGAAATGCATATTGAATAGGGGGTTAAGATGATAAATAGAGTTCTAGGGTTTAGTTTCGATTATGGGATTACTAATTATTATATAAAATAAAAAATGAGGGGTTTGATTGCAATTTTGACTTAATGGAGCACTAAATAGCACTATATGGAATCCGTTTTCATTTTATACAAACATAACTCTAACCGATACATAGGGAGAAAGAAAGAAAAAGAAGAAGAAAAAAGAAAGAAGAAGAAGAAGGAAAACCTAGCGTCGCCACCTTTCTTAGCAAAAAAAACAAAAAAAAAACGACGAAGCGCCCAATTGAAACTTGAAGGATCCGACATATATCATATACATATACCCATGTTGTGTCCAACATAGGTAATCCAACTATTTTGAGAGTCCAAACATCAGGGAATACAACGCATACTCACTAGGTATGTTTTACATTTTTTTGAGGGGTTAGGTAAGTGCTTTAGTTGATTTCAATTATTCCAATATGTATTGTATACTCAGATCCCGACGTTTATAAACAACCAAGAGAAGAAGCAAAAATGAAAATGTATTACTATCTAACGAAGTTAGTTTTTTAATATTAAATTTGAAATAGATTATAAAAATCAATTCTTGTTAAATTATTACTCATCTCCTTGTATATATATTGTTTTTTGGCATAAACAAATGGCTTAATTTCACATGTATTTTATCTATTTATTGTTCTAGCATGGATAGCCTCCGAATTTCCATCCTAATTAAATTTTAAAACATAAAAGTTTATAATGTACCATATATATTGTTCTCCCTCGCCTATGTGAGTTCTTTTATCTTCCCACTTGTTCTCGACTCTACTTTTAGAGCATATTTGCGACCACAACAAGCGTTAGAAGATACGTGGAATGCTGCCCAGCAATAGGCAAGTTTATGGATGAGTTGTATTTTGAAGTTATCGGATTTTTTCATCTTCATTATGTTAAATAATATAGATTACTTGATTTTTTTTTATTATTATTCTTTGAATATTTTCGAGTTTGGATTGTGATCTTAGTGTTCTTTGATTATTCTATGATATGCTTTGAATTTTTCTCCAATTGTGACCTGGTTGTTATTCGATTATCCGATGATTGTGACCTTGTTCTCTATTACAACCATGTTTGACTATGACTTCATTGTTCTTCAATTAATCTATTAGTGTGGCCTATTTTTTGTATTATAAAATGACCAAGCTTGATTGTGACCTAATTGTTCTACTATTATTCTTTAATTATGACCTCATTTGTCATTGATTGTGACCTCATTGCCTTCGAATGCTCGATGGTTGTGACCAAATCATTACATTTATAACATATATCAAATTCAAAATAATATGACATTGCATATTTATGAGGTGAATTTGTGACCTATTTGGCAGAAAGCTACAAGGCGACCTCATAGTTCAACTGTGACCTTAGTTGTTTAGGATTGTGACATATTATCTATTAATTTACAGTACATTTTAGTGTGGGGATTGTTGGTAATTGTAATTGTGACCAATTTTCTGTTCATTTGTAGTACATTCCAAAAAATAATTCGTTCTGCATGTGCACTATTATTGTAATGCCTGTCTGATTTTGATTTATGTTTATCCAATTATGTAATGTAGGAATGAAAATTTAGCCTTACTCCACAAGACCTTATGAACATGTCGATGTCATTTGATACTAGTAGAGTAAGGATGGACATTGCTTCGATATTGTTCAAAATAGGCAGATTAGGCAAGTCACAAAGTGGGAGAAGAAGGAAATTGAATGATTTTATCTTGTCAGTTTATTTCAAATTTTTTTTTCCTCTTATCTATTAGAGATAGTTGATCAATTATCTTTTGATATATGTATCTTGTTGAATATCATTTGATTTTTCGATGAATCATTAAACGTGTACATCTAAGGATTTGTGATTGTTTCGATTATTTTTCATTTTCTTCTTGTGTCAAGCTGTTGAAATTTTATCTCTTTAATTAGGTTAACATATTCAATATATTGTGCACTTGATAGGTTAGACCACCGTACATGTCACAAACAGAATAGATCGCATTGCATGCAAATAAATTATTTCACATAACAAGTTATTGTTACACAAACGTTAAGGTCACTATATATTAATATCACAAGTCACAAAATATTTTTTATGACCTAAATATGTTGTATTGTGACCTGGTTTTTAATTATATGTGACCAAAATAATCATGTGTGTGTCATAAAATTAAAGGAATAAAAGAGAAATATAGAAAATAAAAAGAGTCAAAACTCAAGTGTGTATTTTTATGATAATCAAGACTTGTATTCATAGGGTTCAAATTGAGAGTTACAATTGAAATGAAATAGACTCTCTAAACTAGATAAAGACTTACCTATGCATGAACAATTAGTTCAATGATTCAACCATATATTGCAAAGGCATTAAGATAGTTTGTTTATAAGACGATAACAAAATATAAGATGTAAAAATATAATTAGTTACGATAACATTAAACTTATGAGTTAAAATCAAATATAAGGGTGAACATCATCATTATAAACAATAATCATATAAACGCAAACTCGTGGTGTTACAACCATTATCACACGGGGTATTTCATTTGTTTTGGGAATTCTGATATATTCTGCCTTCTTGGGCCGAGGGATCTCACTAAAGATATTATGCCAGTGGATAACGCGAAATAGAGAACTTTAACACCTGATTTCACATAAGAAGAATCTGGGCTGTCTCAATCCCAGGATGGTAGATCATTTTCTGAATGCCATGACGATGAACCGTGCTACATGTACAAGGAATTTCCCCTTGTACATGTCCAGGGAGACACTTGGCACATCTGTCCTGGCCAATGCCAGGGAGACAAATGGCACTTGTAAAGGTTGAATTACCCTCATGATGATATGGGTTTCAATCTTGGTGTGGTTGATTACTCATATCGATAAAATATTTCAGGAAAATAGTAATATACAAAATATTTGTCTTCCTTATTCGTAAAGAAGTGTGATTTTCCCATAAGAACTGGACTTATTTACATGCTAGGACCGAGTTGCATCCATAAGACAGAAGTTTTACATAACAATTCATACTGGTTCAAGAAAATTTCCCAACAGCGATGGTAGTAGTGTTGATACCTTTGGCACCTCATCCACAACAAGAGCCACAGGCAGGAAGAGAATCTGAGGATTAAGAGTGAAGAAGTCAGTTAAAACCAATGATAAGAGGGGAAAAAGACGAGTATGAGATATTCTTTCTTTCGGGGGGTGGGGACAGGACTTACTGTGGTCAATCCCTCTAACATTGTCTAATCCACGGGGTGGCCCACGTGGACCACCACCGTATGGACTGCCTCCAGGACCTCCTGGGCCACCACCATCCCATTTCTTGCTGGTGCCTGATGCTTTCCTGTAAGCATCAGATTTTTCCATCTGCCGAAGGAGAGAAAATGAGCACAAGATTCACATATTGGCAGAAATTATACGCGGGAAGACTGCAAGCTTACTGAAAACATTGTTGTGAAGAACACGCCAAAGAAGTTAACAATGGCCCAGAAGAAATCCGTTATTGTCCGTAATCGCCATATTGATCTCTTAGATTTGACAACACCTAGAGAAAGTATTGAAAAGAAAATTGACTGAGTAATGAATATATTTGTGATTCAATCTCCTTCGAGGTTGTTTGATTGAAAAATAAAATATTCCAATACTATACTCATTCAATTTATACTTCGACCTTTTTAATCTATATGACTGCTGTTAACCTAGGAGACAGAATTTTGATTTAGTCTAGATACATTTGAATTCCATTTCAAGCTGATATCCGGGGTGCATCACCGTATCCTAATAACTAATGTAAGATCTCTTTTACATCTTTCTACTCCAGCCCCTCAAAACATATTCCAAAAATAAATAAACTAGCACGACTCCAAAAACACTAACGAAGCTTTTGATAAAAGTTCAGCAAATTTTGATAAAAGTTGATAAAATATTTGGTTGAAAAGTTAATAAAAGTTGTGGTCCATGAAATGTGAGGTTGACTTTGAACTCATTTTTTTGGCAACTTCTTAAGCTTTCCCAAACAAGCACTTTAACTTGCTATACCAGCCTGCCTTACCTTCGAATTTGTAAGGGATTTAACACCAAAAGAACATGTTCAAATTTTCAAATTCATCATCTTTTATTACATAAAGACGAAGATAGCAAGACTACTTAACATCTCACAACTCATTGTAGAATAGTTTGTTCGTAATCCAGAAAGCAGAAGGTAACAAAGAAACACAATGAAGACAATATATTATATTATCTTCGACTGACACCTATGCATGAGTACATGTTACCAAAGAGGAACCCTGAGATACCAGAGNAGAAACACAATGAAGACAATATATTATATTATCTTCGACTGACACCTATGCATGAGTACATGTTACCAAAGAGGAACCCTGAGATACCAGAGCTCGAGTAGATGAAACAATCAACTGAAGCCGCATTTAAAAAATAATAAGTAGGCTGCATTGTATGTTTGAGTATAAATCTAACTGAAGAATAGTGCATGATCAAGAATGACAAAAGACAGATTTACTAATATAAAAATATGAGTTACAAGATTCTTGAAATGGATCTAAAACGACATTATAAAATCATCTTTTGCCCTTAGAAGGATTTAAGAGCTCGATGTTCTTTTCCCTCTAATATCATTTCAGGTTCTTGGCTAAATTTTCAACTTTTCATACAATCGGTATAGGTAGAAAAGGATGGTACAGAAAAACCTTCTGTATCTATGTTTTCCATAGCCTTTCTCAAGTCCAAGTAAAAGAGAAGTATTGCTGTAGGTTGACAACCGACAAAACTTTGTCAAACCAATGACAGCAAGATGCACTTGTACAAAACATTCCGTCGGGGTATATTGTTGCTTTAAATCTTCCAATAGATAATGATTTGCATAGACAACCTTAAAATTATGATGAGGAAGGCTTAGTTTTGTTATTGTATAAGAAGGTTACTTGAATTTGCAGATATGATTAGGTTTACATTTAAACATCCCGGGCACATCCCCATTTCTTTTCTGTTTTGAATTGAAAATCCCATGCAATATCACAGAGACTTCAAGTCCTTTACACAATTTTTTGTTCTTTCCACCGAAGAATCTCCTATAAATGGGAGAAAATTGAACATTACTATGTTTTCCTCTCCAGCCTACTGGTTGACATTGCTATCCAGAATCCAGTACACGAAAAAGTGCCTATTTTCAATTCCACATGCGTACAACCCCCCAGCCCCTCCGACCACCGAAACTGACTGCTCAAAGAATTTCAGAATTCCTACCAATTGACCCAACTCCAGATCATTTATTCATCGTCTCCCTCTCACGCTTGCAAAAGACAAAAACCAAAAGATTGTGATGAATTATGTAAGATCATAACTGAATTTGTGAAACCCATTACATCTCAAACAATTATTATACATATATACTGATTTGATTTCACAATCAACTGGAGTTCACGATTATGACAATTCATAATTAAAGGATTGATCTGTCTCTCTATCTCTCTCATACGCGAAGGAAAAACTAAAATTATGTATGAATTGTCTAAAATTATAAACGGATTTCATATACCCCATTTCAAATCGAAAATTATAATATATAGATACATCATCCGGATTTCACGATCATGACAATCAAAAAATTGTTAAATCAACAAAATACTTAGTACCAAATCCTACGCGATATTAGGAAAAACAACATCCCAATCCAAATAATTCAATAAAATATTTTCAAATTATTTAAAAAAAAATTACCTCTTTCTACGTAAGCCATGGCAGCAACGACACGTTTTCTCCGGAATCTTCCTCTACTTGTTCTCAAGCCTTAAATAAACGCAAGGTAATAATCATGGACGGGAGGTTCATGTTTGGATTTTGATAAACCAATAATATGCTTCCTGGGTTTTATATTTTATGACGTGTCCGATTTTTACTGGATTATGCAAACAGAAGAGCGTGAACAGAACCAATAATATGCTTCCACGTCAACAGTAAGTGAGAGCTGCCTTGGTAGGGGTTTTAAATTACAAACGTATTTCGTTGATTATTATGCAAATATTTTAAAATTGCATTAGTTCATTAATTTATAAACAAAATTTTATATATCAAATAAAAATTATGCTACTTTTACATTATTTATATACAAATAATGTTGTTTATCGTTATGATGATTGGTAAGTGATAGTTTATGCGAAATAATGTGATTGAACACATCAATTTTTATGAGAGAGAGAATTGTGAAGGATAATGAATTGTCACATTACCGATATTCCATCATTATGATAATAAATAATATTACTCTTTATATACAACTTGGACTATATTTGAATATGTGACAAAATCGATATTATTGATTATTTAATGCTGGAGAAATCAATTATAAAATTGTGTGCCACATGATACAATGTAGAACAGAATATCAACTAGAATGAATGTGTAGCAAGATTGATAGAATAAAAATGTTAGAGGTGTCAAGACGAACGGGCCGGCCAGACCCGTGAAAATCGGCCCGGACCAACCCAGGACCACGGGCCGACCAGTGACCCGAGCGACGGTTCACGAGTCAAGGAGGTGTGACCCGCGAGTTTCGCGGGTTGTACCTTCAAGGGCCGTGGTTAACTGCGACCTATGAAAAAAATAATAATTAAATATTATAGTTATGTAGGTGTCAACTTAGTTGAGATGTACTTAAACTATAAATTATAGTAAAAGTAAGTACCAACTTAGTTGGAATGTACTTATTATGTTATAAATATTTGATAATAGTAATTAGAAATGCATTTAGTTGTTATTTGTTTAAGTTAAATTTAACTTTGCAAAGTTATAAAATAATTTATATAACATTAAATTTGAATTCTATGTAAACATTTCTTGGTATAAATATGAATCTATCATTTTGTTCAATTCTAGTTTACATTTAACAAAAAAAATATTTTATGCTATAAATATGAAAAATTCTATATTTTTATAATTTTATTTATACAATCATACGGGTCAAACCGGAATAAACCGCGACCCGTGACCCGGATGGGTCAGCGGGTGGGTCTGGGTTGTAATCGAAAATTGTGGGTCGGCCGGAAACCCATAGCGTGCGGGCTTTTTTTCATGCGGGCTGTTATCGGGCTCATATGTTGGCGGGCTGACCCGGCCCGGACCACCCGAATTGACACATCTAAAAAAATGTCCTACAACAACGGGTGAAAGGTTCATTGGAAGGCTCGTTGATGATAATTGTATCTCCACTTATTCACAAGTCGACTTTTATATGGTAATAAAATAGGAGAAATTCTATGTTACTTTTACAATGTCTTTGCAACGAACTTTCCCTGTGTGAATTGAAGAAGTGTTCGTGATTGTGTGGTTTTATAAATGTACAAATCGTGGCAAGTAGTAAAATAAATGTTAAGTTCAAATATCATCTCACACATTCAAATTACCTACTATCAATTTTGATCAAAACTAGTTTCAATTAAATGGTGACCAATTAACCAATTAAGAGTTTGTGTTATAACTAAAATATACTAAATCCCTGTTTGGTCCAAATTTTGTAGTCAAGAATGCATTTTTTGTGATGTGATAGCGAATATGTGGTTGAAAAGAAAGTAAAAACTATAGATATGATGAAAAATATTATTTTATTGAAAAGTGTGTGATTGAAAATAAATAGAAGAATGAGAATAAGAAAATAATGTGGCTCAAACATGGGCTAAGTTAATCTATATCTATTTACAATGTAAGGCTTTTGAAAACTTTTAGAATTAAGCAAGGAATTTCAATTTTACCTTGGTCAATTAACATTCATTTAATCCAATATCATTCAGCCCATTTTTCATATGTATTAACAATCAATTTTACCTATTAATCTCTCTCAAATAAAACTAGTCATATTTTTCATGTCCGAATTTATTATATCTCTATGTAAATTCAACACATTAGTTAGGAGAAATTCAATCAAGATTGCATATACGTATTACAGGTGTATATCGGTCAAATATCAAAGACCTAAACATTTGAAAAAGTCTTTCATGAATTTCATAATGTGCAGTGCTGAGATTTCAGGTTCTTTAAGTGTTGGAGTGTCTGTGTTGAAGACCTTTTATTGCATGGGAAGACAATACTTTAAACCCGCTTACGGATATTAACTGAACGAGAATTCTAAAATTTTGGATTATTCAGCTATAAAAATTAAAATGTGTTATGCATATATGCTTAAGTCTTAGCTTCTAATTTTGAATTTTGAACCAGTAGAATTGTAAGCGCTCAGAAAATAATTGTTGATTACCGACATATCTCCATGAAGACATGACCATCTTTTAAGTCTTCGACTAATGTACATTAATTGGTGTATGGATTCCTTTTGGGATTCTCACTGCCAACATTAATTCTTGCTGCTTGTATTATGGCAGCATTGTCAACTCTAAATAAAGCCTTCAGATTCTACTGTAAGTTTCCACTTTCTTTTCTTTGTTAATAATGTCTAGTGTTATCTAATTCACCTCATCAAAGAGTATTCCTTTATTATATGTCGATCTTTCAAACGATTTGACGTAAAAACAAAAGTTTTTTAAAGAGAAATTAAGAGTATTCATAAATATGTGACATATCACATCAAAATTTAACATTGTCAAAAAGGAAAATAGGATTATAGAAACTTATCAAGTTTTACCATTGAGATATAATTGATGACAATAAAATCAATTTCAGTTATTAAACAGACAAAGTTTAGATTAAAGCCTTTTATTTTAATATAAGAAAGAAAGAAAGTGTCACTCATTGGATTTTTGACATATTAGGATTTTGTAACTGTAATACAAAATAATACATTTTTAGAATAATGTTATTTGCAGTCACTCACTACCTAATGGTCATACGTGATATACATGTGACAGTTAATGATTTGATACACGAGACAA
>CAIGRO010034605.1:0-19812 GCA_903798355.1 Fraxinus baroniana | reverse complement strand
TTTTTTTTTTTTTGGGTGGGGTGGGAGATGGGCTAAATCAACTTGTAAAATTTTGAAATTTACTGAGATCCTCGCAACTTGTGATATATAGACAAGTAATCCTATATCTACTTAAATGTAGCATGTCTTTTATTGACTAAATTTAATACGTTTGCAATTACCCTGATGAGATGACTCATAGGAGTATGCATTAAGATGTGTTCATTCTTTAAGGGTTAGTTTCTTAGTTTTGTTTCACGCCAATCATTTGATCCATAGATGAAAACTCATGGTGATATTTTGCTAAGACAGTGATCCTCACTGTCTAGTGATCCAATATGCTTGCATAACACTACGAGAGCAGTATATAACGGAGATTCAAGTATTATCTAAATATGTAGCGTTCAATTGGCACTTGATCTAAATTAACTTGATCGCTAATTTTTCATTTCTCTTTCTCTTCCGTATTCTGTTCCTTGATACGCAAACACGATTCTTTCTTTCTTTCCGTTTTCAAAATTTTCCATGTTGTTTTCATCATTCAAGCCTTTTGACAGGAAAAGGAAGCCAAGAAGGAAGCATTTAGAAAGTACTTAGAATCCAGTGGAGTTCTTGATGCTCTGACTAAAGGTTGCAATAAATTTAACCTTTATTTTGATTTAAATTAGTGTAGTTATTACAACTTCTTTTTCTCAATGAGTTCCCCTTGATAAAAATGTTCTCTTCATTGTAGTGCTCGTTGCTCTATACGAACAGAACGACAAGCCTTCCTCAGCTGTTGAGTGAGTATATCACAAGCAACCCAAAATTATTGTTTTTTCTTGTTTTTCTAGTATCAATTTGGTGCAAAAATGCCTGAAAAAGATAAGAGTAGTCAAGGTGTAGTTTTAAGAGTCAAATGTGTTTCATTTGATGTTGGTAATTTGGATTCCAAAAGGCAAGAAAGAACCTATGGCATTTCGATGTGACCAGGGCAAAGAGTTGCCTCCTCATCCATTCCGTTTCTTAGTTGTCCTACACCTGTTTGTGACATATATGCATCTTTCGTGACATATACTCTCACTTAAAATAATTTTGTTGAAGCAATAATCATATAATGAACACCTACTAATATTTCTGTGTTGACAGGTTCATCCAACAAAAATTAGGTGGTCCGAGTCTGTCTGACTATGAAAAGTTGCAAGCGGAAATGTCTGAATTACAGATACGACACAATGAGCTTTTAGCTGCGCACAAAGAAAAATGCCAGGAGGTATGACTTAATTTGTTTATTTTTCTGCTGCAGTTATTTGTTGCAGCTTGTAAGAGTCTTGAGAGTAATTTTCTTTCTTTTGGTCAATAATTTTAATGCACCCAAAATGCTACTTGAGAATCCATCAACACTAGTTGGTTAAGGCAGAATTTTTTATTCTTGCAAGTTCCTTAACATAGTCGGGCTTCGTTACTTTTAGTCCATTAGAATGGTCTTCTTTGTTTAAAAAAAAAACTAATCTTTATAAATTTGTTTTCATAAAGGAAAATACCTATTAGTTTTCTACTTCTCATTCAAGTTGCCAAAATCAGATGAAGTTTCAGTTAACAGATGAGCGAGAATCTGAAGTTATTCGCCTTGCTTGAATTTCTTTATAAGTTTGTCCATTTCTATGTATTTATTTCTTTTGGGGTCTCTTGGAGGACTAATGGACCTTTATGAAGATATGGTAGTGATGTTGAACGTAAATCACATCCAAATTGAAGATTCATGGAAGGTTTCTGACAAATTTCCGTCGTGCAAATGAACACAAGCTATCGAACTTGACCGTCAAGCATTGTGTAGAACTTATAAGATTTTGTGCTTCCATTATTTCTGAATATCCTGCACCTTGTAATCACTTTTCCTCATCTTTCCATAAATTCTTATGCAGTTGGAGGAATTCAAAAACTCCCATGTTCAGGCATCAACCAAAGAAACAGTCGAGGGTGAATCTCCTAGCTAACTGCTACAAGGATTTAGGATAGCATTATTTAATACGATCCTGAAATTCCGGTTTTCATTGTTCCAAAACTTGCCTCTAGAATTCTTAATTACTCTTTCGAAGTTTCTGTTGTAGAAATCCCACTTGAGAGTTAACTTAGTATCACAAGAACCACATGTATTTGCTCGATACACAACCTAGTATATATTGATTTGCTGATTGCTATGGGTGATTTCTCATTGGTGTAATTCCATTCCATTTTGTTACTTTTGATTTTCAGTCTTTCTTTCTTGTTTATTACATGTGACATTAGAGGAGAGCAGGTACTTAAAGTTGTGAAGTGCTTTAAAGTAAGTAAATAGTTGTTTCTAAATGTGTTTGGATATGTTAATTTTTTTTTCTTGCTTATAAGTAGAAAATGTGACTTATTTTGATAATAATGCAAATGTTATTTTTGGATGGAGTAACTTTAATTTTAAGTTTCACCAACAAAAAAGGTTATTCATTCTAGAATTTTACGTATTTACTTATGGTCCATTTTATCTAGATTTTCTATAATACATTTTGTGGGAAGTGATTTTTTTTAAGAATGTGGGGTTGAAAAGTAAAAAAAAATTACGGGTCCACATACAAGATTGTTTTATTGAGTGAATGTAAGCAAGTTTTTTAAGTTAAGCCAAAAATATTCCCAAACATGTCAAATGTTAATTAACAATAGTGGGAGGAAAAGCTTGAATGAGAAAGAGAAGACTTGGCACTCTCTCTCGAAGGCCTTGAAGCAACTTTGACATGGTACCTAAACATGGCCACTTGAAAATGACTTGCAATTAGGGATAAGAACAGTTTAGTCATACAAATGTAACTTACTTTTGTTCGGGGCTTTATAAAATAAGGCTTTGTGGTTAAACTAATGTGAAGTGACGCGGTTATAAGCTCCTATTTGACACTGATTAAAATTCGGATTTTAATCTAAGTTAAATCAATAATTAATTTTAATCACATATTTTATGGGTTTCACAACTTTTCAACCACACATTTTATTAGTTTTTAACAAACTTTACAAAAAAAAAAAAAAAAGAAGCAATCAAGTCCGACGACTTGTGAGATCCATTTTGGTTAATTTTGAATAATAAAAAAACAAATTTTAAGGATTTATCAAAGGAAAAGAAAAGTTACAAACCAATACGGGTTAATGTGGACAAGTGGGTTATCTAACTTTGGATATCAACCTCCATTTTCTTTCAAATTTGATCATTCATCTTCAATTTGGTACAATCAAGTTATCCAATTTCGATTTGCATACAAATCTGGTGGCTTTGTCAATTGTCGCTAGTTTAATTAACATAAGATTTTATTATTATTTTTTATATAGCAATCAGGTGTGACTATTTGTGAGAACTGAGAACCATTCTGTTTAGGGAGTCCTCGAAGAAAAAGAAAAGAAAAGTTACAAACCAATAAACTTGGATTTTACACGGGTTAATGTGGACTAGTGGGTTGTCTAACTTTTGATAGAGTTGTATATGAGCAATTGGGTCATCAACCTCCATTTTCATGCAAATTTGATCATTCATCTTCAATTTGGTACAATCAAGTCATCCAATTTCGATATACATACAAATCTGATTGCTTTGTCAATTGTCGCCAGTGTAATTAACATAAGATTTTTTTTTTTATAGCAATCAAGTCTGACTACTTGTGAGAACCATTATGTTTAAGGAGTCGTCGAAGAAAAAGAAAAGAAAAGTTACACACCAATAAACTTGGATTTTACACGGGTTAATGTTGACTAGTGGATTATCTAACTTTTGATAGAGTTATATGTGAGCAATTGGGTCATCAACCTCCATTTTCATGCGAATTTGATCATTCATCTTCAATTTGGTACAATCAAGTCATCCAATTCCTATTTGCATACAAATCTAAGTGTCGTTTGATTGCAAACGTGGAAAATAAGTGGAAATAAAATGTTTTATAGGGAATTGATTTGTCTGAAAATTATTTTACTGGGAATTGTAATTAATTGTGTTTGATTGGTATAATTTTCATGAAAAATGTTGAAAGTTTGGTGTTCGTTTGATTTCTTTTTTATGAAAATTGTCCATTAAAGTGATAATTTTTTCTATCATTTGGTCTAGAATTTGTTCCAATTGCGAAAAAAATTGAAAGAAAAATTAACATACCGAATATCATTCGTTTAACTTTGTTTTGCATGAAAATTGTCAATAAAAGTGATAATTTTTTTTACTATTGTATCTAGACATTTTTCCAATTGCAAAAAAATAAAAACCTAGAAATTTTTTTCCTACCAAAATATCGAGAATTTATTTTTCTTAAAAATGTGGAAATTTTTTTATCTATCAAACACTACAAAAATTGAAAATGAAAATAAAAAAAAAAAAATTCCATATAAAATATGGCAAATCAAAGGGATCTTAATCGTTTTGTCAACTGGCACTAGTTTAATTGACGTAATTGATAATCCTGGACATTCAAAAACTTTAATGAATGGTTGACGTGTAAATACGTACTTTTAGTTCATATGCATTTTTTTTTTAAAAGTTTCTTTTTTTAAGATTGATAGTGTGTGTTACTTTATGACAGTAGACATGCACATCACATCAGTCATTCGTTAGTTTTAGCTCTTGTTTGAGCTCTATTTTTTGGACAACAGCCGTGCTTTGTGTCCTGGCTTAATAACCGAGACACAGACAAGGACACCAAGTGGCGCCCTCTATTGGAAGGGGGGTGGGGGGAGGGGGGCACAAAAGGCATTTTCCTTTGGATAAAATGTATTTTGTTGAAAAATATGTGATTAAAAAATAAATTTTATTTTTTTGACAACTCTATATTTGGGGTGTGAAGTTGCCAGCAGATCTATCCCGAAAATTCATCTTAATTTTCTGACTATCAGGAACAATAAACCATGTATAGAATGAAGGGAAGGGGATGCCTGCACTAAGAAAGGTGAAGAAATAAGGGAGTTTTTGAAAGGTTCGCTTTTCTTAAGGGAAGAAAGGCAAAAATTAAAAATAAAAAATAAAAAAAGATTGTGTTAAGACAATGTTATCCTTCCTATTTGAAAAAGAAAACCGAGTACACGTGCCCAATTGAAGAAGAAGTTGATAGCAAATGGACGGACGGAAGAAAGGTGAAAATGTCAATAAATGTAGGGTAAAGACGTTTTGCATAATAATATTGAAATATATGGATATTTTGTGTTAATTATCCATTTTTTTTATTCATTTTGGGGTTGATTTCACCTAAAATCCTAACCTCCAAAACGAAAAAAATTATGATTACGGAGACACCAATCTGCCAACGAAAAAAATTATGATTACGGAGACCCCAGTCTACCGTCTAACTTGATTTGAATTGAGAACAAAGCGTCTATAGTGATTTGAACCTAAAATTGAAAATTTTGATACACCTACTCTTTAGTGTTTGTGTGAAAGTAATTTTTAAAGAGTTGTTAAAAAGTAGCAAAAAATTTATGGAGAGGTGAAAAACAATTTTTTTTTTGAAGAATATGTAGTTGAAAATGAGTGTGGAGGAAAATGATTTTTCAAAAATCAATTATACACAAGCACTTAATCATAGTCGATCTCGAGTTTGAAAAAAGGATGAGGATTGTTATTATTATTATTATTTTTGATAATTATGCTTCCACTTATTGTCAATTAAGTAATTGTAATTCAATTTTATTTAATCGGGCAATTATACTTATTTGACTAGGATACTCCATTCTAAGTTGATATCAATTAGATAACCATACTTTGATGTTATCTCAATTAAGTAACTTTATCGAATTCTACCGATAGAAATTGATAACATGACACTAAATAAATAGTGGTTATTACACATATTCGCTATTTGGGCTTCATTTTTTTAAACTACGCATTCTTTCATAAAATTATTTTACATGTAAACCTAAATTTTTTAACCCCACAATTTCAAAAAACTACTATTACAAAACACAACTTCCTCCCAAGTCAAAAGGAGCGTAATATATAGTTGTTAAACATAAAAGAAACACAATTTTAATGAAATAAATGATGGTCATCGTTTTTTGTAGTCACATAATAGAATTTCATTCGTCCAAATGATGGAATTGGGCATTAGCTAGTTGAATTGTGTTTTTTTGTCCAACATTAAATTAAATCTTGATAGTTGTCAATCTGTCAAAGAAATTGTCAACCAACCATGTACATGTAGCAAGATAACATGTGCACATAGAAATCATAGAATCACAAGTGTAGTTGATTTGAATTTGAATATATGTATTCTGTAGAGTATACTGAATGTACAGAAATGACTATATTAGAGTTCTCTTATTCGTATCAACAATTACTTTAAGAGGAATGTTTTTACTCGGTGATAACTATTTAATAACTATATTTGGAGCTTCAAAATATGTTAGTTTATGTTCCTATTTATGATTTGGATATAACAAGAAGAGAAGAGCTTGGGGTACAGAATTTGAATTCACATAACCTTCACAGAGACCTCACAATAGGGGGGTGGGTAGAGTTTTTTGGCAATTTTTTATCATTATAGGTCTCGCATGGGACCCACCTTTGTGAGGATTGGTAAACCATCTGTGAAAGGAATTTCTGTACACATAGATTTATTCTAACAAGAAAGATAATATAACAAAATTAAAGAAGAGTTAATTGACAGGAAGGGGAAGTATATGGAATTACCAAACAGGGTTTTAAATATGAAATATCGAAGTAATCCTTTTTTGACAGAGGGGCATGAATGAGAGAGAGTGACGGAACCAAAACGTCCAGGTTCTCTGCTTGTAAAGTTTAGTAGACCCCACCTCCAACACCCTGCAGCATCTTCAAAACGCCATTTTTCTCTGCTTCACACCTTTTCGTACCCTGTAACTCTGTAGCAGTAGCGTCAATTTCCCGACTTTCTATATATTCATATACTCTCCATCTCTCTCTCAAAATCTTATAACAGCATAGATTATATTGACAAAAATGGGGTTCTGAGAGGATGCGTTTTTCAACTTCTGCGATGAGTCAAAAAATCTGAAAAGTAATTGCTGTTTTTTGGGCTTCTTCTTCTTGGAATTGTCTGTTATCATGTTCATTCATTCATTGATGTTTTGTAGTTGTCTAACGTTTTTTTTTCTGCATGTGGGTTGATCGCATTTTGAACTTGGAAAATGGTCTAATCTTGTTCTATGATGCCGTTTTGGTCCATACAATTATGTATATTAAGATTTGAACAGTGAATCGATCTGTTCGATTTTTATGATGCAATTTGTCAACCTGGCGGAAAGTTATTAATCATTGTCAATCTCTTTGGAAGCTGGGTACAGCAAGAATGTTCAAGATAGCTTTTCTCGAAAGAATTAGGGGGAAAAAAGAACATAGTAAAAATCTGGAGGTGTTTCTTTGGTTCATGAAATTCCTATCCCTTCACCGAGAATTTAGTTCTCTCTGCATCTAGATTAGAGCGAGTCTTGAATTTTGTTTTGATCTGTTCTATTACAGTTCTTGTGATTTGAAATTTAATGTCTTGGAGACAATATAAGTTATTTTTCTAATATTTATTTTGCCTACGGCGCAGGTATTTGTTTAGATATGGAGGAAGATATAAGACATGTTTAGGCAGTTTTGATGAAAGTATATATGAGAAATTTGGAGATTTTGGTCAACTGGGTAACTGGAATCTTTGGGAATGGAGGTATGCTAGATCTGGAATTATGGTAGATTGGTTTTGGGTATTATTTTGTTATATTATGTCATCAGCAGATGTGTGTTTGCAGAGGAAATCGCATCCAAACTTGGGGTTTGGGGGTTTAATTCAATTTATTGAAGTTTTGTAAATTGAATTTGATACATTGATGGATTAAGAAAAAAAAAGTCGTCTCCATGGCTGCAATGTTAAAGCTGGTAATTCTACAATTGTCGATTGCCTGGATTATTGTCTCGGCTTCTGCAGTTGATAATGAATTCTACTGCAATTGTGATGACGATGGATTCTGGAGTCTCAATCGTATTCTTGAGTGCCAGAAAGTGAGTGATTTTTTAATTGCAATTGCGTATTTTTCTATTCCAATCGAGTTGCTTTACTTTCTTAGCTGCTCGAATGTTCCATTCAAATGGGTGCTTCTCCAATTTGTTGCATTTATAGTCCTCTGTGGGTTGACTCATCTGCTCAATGGCTGGACGTACTACGGTCCTCATTCTTTCCAGTTGATGATGGCGCTTACAGTAGCAAAAATTTTGACTGCCCTTGTCTCTTGTGCAACTGCAATAACCCTCCTGACTCTGATCCCTCTTCTTCTCAAAGTAAAAGTTAGGGAACTCTTCCTGAGGCAAAATGTGTTGGAACTTGATCAAGAGGTGGGCATGATGATGAAACAGAAAGAGGCGAGCATGCATGTACGGATGCTTACTCAAGAAATTAGGAAGTCCCTTGATATGGACACAATATTATACACAACTCTTGTTGAGCTTTCGAAAACATTGGATTTGCAAAACTGTGCAGTGTGGATGCTGAATGAGAACGGAATGGAGATGGACCTGACCTATCAGTTGAGTGCAATTTCGAGGGAGCATCATAGGATGCCAATGTGTTCAATTTCCATAAATGATCCAGATGTGTTAGAGATTATAAAAAACGAAGGAGTGAGGTTTTTAAGACAAGAATCAGTTTTGGGAGCTGCAAGCTGTGATGGGAGTACTGAGACGGGTGCTGTTGCAGCGATTAGGATGCCGATGCTTCGTGCTTCGAATTTCAAAGGTGGGACACCAGAGTTTGTTGATACTCGTTATGCCATATTAGTTTTGGTTCTTCCAAGTACAAGTGACAGAGTTTGGAGCATCAACGAGATGCAGATAGTAGAAGTGGTTGCTGATCAGGTGGCTGTTGCTCTGTCCCATGCTGCAGTTCTTGAGGAGTCTCAGTCAATGAGGGAGAAACTGGAAGAGCAAAATCGAGTTTTGGAGCAAGCTAAAATGAATGCAATGATGGCAAACCAGGCAAGGGATGCTTTTCAAAGAGTGATGAGCAATGGGATGAGGCGCCCACTTCATTCAATATTAGGATTACTGGCCATATTTCAAGACGAGAATAAAAGCTCCGAGCAGAGGATAATTGTTGACACAGTGCTTAAAACCAGTAATGTTCTCTCGACTTTAATAAATGACGCAATGGAGATATCTGCCAAAGAAGATGGAAGATTTCCTTTAGAGATGAGACCCTTTCGGCTGCATTCAATGATCAGAGAAGCTTCATGTCTTGTTAAGTGCTTGTGTGTTTACAAAGGCTTTGCTTTCTCCACAGATCTTCCTAATACTTTGCCTAATGAGGTAATGGGTGATGAGAGGAGGACATTTCAGGTTTTACTGCATGTGGTTGGACATTTACTGAATGTCAGTGATGGAAAAGGGTCAGTCATATTTCGGGCTGTTGAGGATGGTGGAATTGATGTCAGGAATGACAATTTGTGGGCAGCAAAAAGACCAAGCACTACTGATGAGTCCGTGAGCATGAAATTTGAAGTTAGTGTTGAAAGTTTGCAGTTGGAAAGCTCGTCATCTAGAAATTATTTAGCTGGCCGGAGGAAAAACAGCGAAGAAATTAAACAGGGACTCAGCTTCAGCATGTGCAAAAAGCTTGTGCAGGTGAGGATTTTGAATACGCCTTCATCAATTTCTTTTACTTGGGTTTTAATCAGTTCATTTTTTGTTAACAAAAGTTCCTAACTGTAAGATTAGTGCTACTGGGTGAGCATAGATTTTATCAGAACGCCAGATAGTTCAAATATTTAATGCACAGAATTCTACGTGCCTTCCAACTTAGTTTGTCTTCTACTTGCCTGGATGCTAATTTAGTTGAGTTTTTTAACATCATGACGGTGTTGGCCATTGACGCTTTTTGCAATATTTTTGTTGTCTCTATGATAAGTTTTATGCGTGTATGCAATTTGAAACCCAATAAAGCTTCATTTGCACATAGGGAAATATTAGTTCTAGTCAAAATCGCTATTAATCTATGATCTAGTGTTGAAAATAAAAATCTATTTTCAATTTTCCTTGTGTTGATGGGAAAAACCCACCAGTTGCCAAATATTTTCCCCATAAGCTTGTTGAGGGGTTAATGAAGGTGATCTGTGAAAAATTAGAGTGTGCCATGGGTTAAATCGTTCCTACAATGGAGTGAAGGTTATCGGTGAAAGATGCTTGAACACACTTGCGAGGAGGTTTTCGTAGGGAATGGTGAAAAGGAATGTGGACTATATGGTTATCTAATTATATTGGTATTATATTTTGTCTTTGAGCAAAAATGGTAATGGCCAGTTCCTTTTTTGAGTATTTCTAGGATAGTTCTAGTGCACCATAAGAATCAACCTTCATCTTGTTACCCTTCCTGCTTAATTAATTTAGATTTTCCAAGGTTCATCAAGCACCTTAGATAGGACTATATACCTTGGTGTACTCCTTAAAAATATCTTTTATATTTAAGACAATCCATGAACTATATTATATACTCTACCAAGTTCAACTTCATTCCCTAACAGCCCAAAAAATGAATTACTTTGATTTAATTCAACTGAAAGAATCTCTAAGCTTGTGAAACAGACTATGCTTTAAGAAGCATGAGGATGTAGGGTATCTTGTTTTCATGGAAGCTAGATTTTTCCTACTTTGCAAGACCAATCTTGTTATCTAATTTTAATAAGCTGGCTTTGGTCTTACCAAGGTAGCTTCATCGCTAAATGTGCTTGTATGTTATCTTTTAAATTCTTTTTGCCTTCCTCAAGTAAAAATGAGCACATTGAGAAAATTTGTTATCTAAACCCTTGACGAACATAAGATAGGTTGCTTTTTTGAAATCTTGCGGAATGTGTGTGTGTGTGTTATTTTTGAATGTCTTATTTACTTCCTTTTGTGTAAAAATGAGCTCCTTTTAGCATGTTTCTTAACTAGATCTTTGACAAACACATGATCTAAATACATATTTAGCTTCGTACTTTGCGGGTAGGCATGAGAAATGGTTCCTTTTTTCAAGCTGCTGAATTGCTTTTATTTCCTTTGCTAGTTTTCATAATGTCCAGTTCTGCGGATGCAGAGTAGTTTGCTATCAAATTCTTGAACTTCGAACTTTGCTTGCACAAGAAGGATTCTATCCTTTCTTGAATGCCAAACTAACGTGGCATGAGCCCAATGTTACCATTTAAAATTCACAATCTTTGGTTATTCTTGGTTTACCTGGTTGATGTTATATTGTTTTTGGCAATAACGTGGAAGAGTCCTTATATCCTGAATTTAAAGGGAAGTTCTAATGTTTATTATGTTTGAATTTTAATGCTTCAACATCCTTGGGTTAATTAGGGTGTGTTCGGTCGTGCTTAAAATCCAATTAAAATTGAAAATATAACCGTTATTGATCCCACTTGTCTAATAAAAGTCAACAATAACTGCTAGTTTTTCAATTTTAATCCGATTTTAATCTCTACCAAACACGCTCTAAATATTTTTGGTTCATAAATTTCTGGAGATTTAATTGAAGTTTCTAAATTTTTATAAGGGCTTTAGTTGTAGATTTTATATAAAAGGTGGTTGATGTTATATTGTTTTTGGCAATAACGTGGAAGAGTCCTTATATCCTGAATTTAAAGGGAAGTTCTAATGTTTATTATGTTTGAATTTTAATGCTTCAACATCCTTGGGTTAATTAGGGCGTGTTCGGTCGTGCTTAAAATCCAATTAAAATTGAAAATATAACCGTTATTGGTCCCACTTGTCTAATAAAAGTCAACAATAAGGGCTAGTTTTTCAATTTTAATCCGATTTTAATCTCTACCGAACACACCCTGAGGCTCATGCAACTTTATCTTGGGATGCTGGAATCTTTTGAAAGAGAGTTCTCAAGAATAGGATTGATTGACAAAATGGTGGGTGCTGGGGTTGGGCACCTATATGCCATCACTTGAATCGCTAGATGATTGTCATGCGAGGCGAACCCGATTCTTCCAAATTTCTGCTTACCTCCCGTTATTTTTATTTTATTTTATTTTTTATTTTTTTCCTTTTTGAAGTCTAATAGGCTAAAAGGAAAACAGAATTGAAGGCAGCTAAGGTGAATATTAGTTTGATACTGGATTTGAGATTCTTAAAGATTAGAAAAAATTAAGAAACACGTATGCACATTTATGTTAAAGGAGAGTAACGAGGGAATTATGATGAAGTATAATTTGTTGAGGACGTGTGCTAGTCGAGAGGACATGTAGTAACTTTTGTGATGAAGATCCTTAAAGATGTTATATTGAAGACTTGCCAAGTTTAGATAAGGGAAAGAAATTATAATTTATTTTGAAGGATTTTCTCGGATCTGATATATTCTCTTATTTAGAAGTGATCGTATTTGCATTAGGAATTTGAAGTGTTATAACATTAAACAAAGGGATGGCTTATGCATGCCGGCCAACCCCAAATGCATATGGGTTGAGCTTCCTATCCCACAATTGAGAAATTCGAAGACAAGAAAAGAGCACTTGTCCTGGCCTAGAATCCAAAAGAGGGCTTGCCTTGTTCAAGAATCCAACCATGCATTACAAAAGCAAGCAGTGTTGATATAAGATCACATTCCCAACAAAATCTTTCACATCATTCTATCACATTAATAGCTCGTTTGACAAGACTTTTGCAGATGAACATCCAGAGGAAGTTACCTTTGGCTGGCATTCTCTAGAGTTCTTCTAGCCAGAGAAGACACTTTTGAGAAATTATCCTCTGAAAGAGCTTTTTATTCTCAGAAGTAGCTTCTAACTGTTCAAAAGCCTTGCCAAATGGACCCTAAGTTTTCTTCTCTTCTTTGCCCTGCAAAGGGAGAGGTTATTGGAACTGGTAGTCTGGTATAGCAAATGTATGGTGAGGAATCGTGTTTGGATCATTCTACTTGATAAACACATCGCATCCCAAATAACAATTATGTCGGTGTTTAAGCAAGGTTATTAATTAATTAGCAAATATCCCAACACTTCGTGAGCCATGTTTCCTGGTGTAATTGACTGAAGTATACAAGCGTTAACATCCTTCTTGTACAGTCTTAACTGTACTAGTCCTTTGCTGTAGGGACAGGTAATCTTTGATTTCTAGTTTATCATTGTATTGCATATGCGTACTATACTTCTCTGTATTGTTCAGAAGTATCTATAAATATGATGCCTTTTGATTTCCCCTTTTTTTTTTTCTCTTTTATTTACTTATTGACACTTGCTTGTTCCTTTCTTATAAACTTACCATGCAAGTTGAATCTAATTTAGCTAACCTTGCTGCTACTATTATTTAATCTGATTGTGTTGTGGGGCAAAAAAATCTGCAGATGATGCAGGGTAATATCTGGATGTCCTCAAATTCAGAGGGACGCGTGCACAGTATGAGTTTTACTCTCAGATTCCAGAAACAATCTTCTTTTAGACGACATATGTTTGAAGTTGGGAATTCCGAGCAACAGATCTCCAACTCAAAGCTCAGGGGCCTTAGAGTAATTTTAGCTGATGATGATGATATAAACAGAATGGTTACTAAAAAGCTGCTGGAGAAACTAGGCTGCCAAGTAACTACCGTTTCATCTGGCTTTGAGTGTTTGAGTGCTCTGGGGCCATCAGCGACTTCTTTCCAGGTTGTTATTTTGGATCTTCAGATGCCAGAAATGGACGGGTTTGAAGTTGCTTTGAGGATCCGCAAGTTTCGCAGCCGTAATTGGCCTTTAATCATAGCCCTAACAGCAAGTGCAGAGGATCGTATATTGGAAAAATGCTTACAAGCCGGCATGAATGGTCTTATTCGAAAACCTGTTCTTCTCCAAGGAATGGCTGACGAGATCCGGAGGGTCCTTCAAAGATCAGGTGAAGGTCTGTGAAAGAATCATAAATCAAAATCACCATGTTGATATATGAGGGCCCTTTTTCAGATTAAAGTTACAGAGAATTCGATTGCGCTATAACTGTGGAAATCGAACTGTATTATTGATTATTCTAACCAACTAGTTGATAACTTTCTTTAATATTCAGGTAAATTAGCTTTCCATCAAAATTATGCCATTTAAGCCGTCAGCTGTTTCTTTCTTTTTCAACAGTGAAACGGATATTAAAAGTCGAAAAACGAAATAGATTCAAATGCCATTTAGAAATGCTGTTCCTGCATAAGATTTTTCTTATCGTATGAGAAACATAATGCCTTGTTTGATCCTCATTATTATTAAAATATATTTTTCTTTATATTCTTTTCGACTATAGATTTTTTAATAACATAATATTACACGTAAATTCAAAATTTTTCATTATTTTTAAAAATACATTTTTTTTATTTGATTGAAGAAATTACGAGTCAATCATATCTCACAACATTACGTGTGTATAAACAATTATGTATATGTAACACAATCGCGTTTGTTTTACCAACTTTTAACATGCGAAAAATATGACAAGTGCGCGTGGCTTTGGCACGAATTCATAAGTCACAACGCATGGCTCGGGAAATAGTAAAAAAGAGTAAACTTTTTGTTCTTGAAGAGAGAATTTAGCCCCCCGTTTAGCATAGGTTTTTTTTGAATAAATTCATGAAAAATGATTTTTTGAAAGAATGAGTGATTCGAAAGTAGGAAAAAAATTTATGTATCCACAATTTAGGAGTGGGCAAAAGTTATCAGAACCATTGGACCGAATCAAAATCAGGTTAGGACTAATTGACTTGATTCAACCCAAGTTCTTATTGCTTCTAGGTATTAAAATCGATAATTAGTCGATTTCGATCAACCCAAGTTCTTATTGCTTCTAGGTATTAAAATCGATAATTGGTCGATTTCAATCCAATTCTTGGTTCTAATAACAAGAACAAAAAAAAATAATAATTTAATTTAACCCGAGATTTTTACTCTTTTTTTTTTTACTACGTTGGCCAATGCCCAATCATCGTACTTTTTTTCTTATGAATTTCACATAGTATTACATCAAATTCGTATTCAATTTAATATGACTTTATTTATAAACTCAGACAAAATGATTCATTAAATTTCATAGTTCATAAATATAACTATAGATTAATAAGAATTTGAGTTCCTTTCAGCATTTCCAAGTTAATATTTATGGCCCCTCAAAATATAAAGAAGATAGAAGTGATATTAAAACATGTTTTGAAAGAACTCATTCAAATCAATAGTTAAATCATTTAATGTAAATTGTTGTGTTTAGTTAAACTTGGGAAGTGCAAATCATTTGCATCAATATGAATCATTTCACTGAATAAATTATGTAGAATTTAAATATTAAACAATTATAGCTTAATAGTTTGTACAAGAGTAATACTATTTGTTTCACGTGCCATACATTTGCCGATTAGTGATTCGATACATTAATGAAATAATTTTTTATTTTCTTATACATAAAATCATTAACCGTCACATGTTGCCAATTAGAACTTCATTTACATTGAGTTGGGGAATTTGAAAACTTGATACGGATCTAATTGACCGTCAATTCTGTTCTAGTTCGTTTCCATATTTAAAGATGGAATAAGTGGTTTAATTTTCAAATATTCATTTGTACTCGGTCCGACACAACTCTCTATATAGTTGGACTAATTGGATGAACCATGATATACGTACAACCTTTTTGACAAAAAGCCAGGGGCGCCATGTTGGATTTTTTGTTAAAAATGTACAATTAGAATAATTACTAATTGGATAGGCTCCTTCTAATTCGCGGGTGTCACGTGACTTTTTGTAAAAAAATGTACAAGTAGAAGAATTGCTAATTGGATAGGCTCATTCTAATCCCCTTGCAAAATTATTTTACTAAAAAATGAGTAATTTTTTTCGCATCAAGTTCTAAAAGGCGTAATGCGTGGCGATACGTGAAGGCCGAGTTATGGGTTAGGCGAGCTTAAGCGAGGTATATGCGTAAAAAAGTGTAAAAGAACATTTTCTTATTTTAATTTTTAANTGGATAGGCTCATTCTAATCCCCTTGCAAAATTATTTTACTAAAAAATGAGTAATTTTTTTCGCATCAAGTTCTAAAAGGCGTAATGCGTGGCGATACGTGAAGGCCGAGTTATGGGTTAGGCGAGTTTAAGCGAGGTATATGCGTAAAAAAGTGTAAAAGAACATTTTCTTATTTTAATTTTTAATCAATTAAAAATAATATTTACTAAACATTTAAAACAGATTTATAGGAATTTTATACATTTTTTCAAAATTTTCAACAAAAATATAAGTTTCAAATTTAAATACAAAACAGTAAGTAAATAGCATAGAGATTTAAATTTTATCTAACTATTTATCGGACTTCAATTCAGTAACCTCTTCTTAATCTAATTCATCCTCCGTGTCTTCTGATACAAAATTCTCTTCGTCGGGCTCACTTATATCATTTTCCATCCCATCATACTCTTCATCATCATAACCCTCTTAAAAAATTATCTACCGTAAATAAGATTTATTGCTCACTTGACTTTTGGGTTCAAATTGTTGTTTTGATTTTAAATTAAGGCCAATTGAAGAAATTAACATTTAATAATTCTTAATCTCAAAGAAATTGTTAACTGCTAAATAAAAAGTTAACCCACTCGATTTGACATTTTGGTCAAGCTTCACGCCAATGCGCGCCTTTTAGAACACCGAGTCCGGGAGTGCCTTTTGTGTAAATTTCCCTAAAATCGTACTATTTAGTATTTTGTGTAAATTTGGATTTTCCATAAAAATATGTTCAACGTAAGCCCAAAACTTCTCTGATCTTCTCCCCTCTTCCGTCGGAAAAAAAGCTTCAACTGTAGCTGTTGGTTAATGATTCCGAAGCCTTGCCCAGCAAAGGAAGAGCCATAGAGATACCCCTAAATTATGAGCAAACGAAACTGGGTAGCAGAAAATTACTATTCTAAGGATTTCGAGTGGGATGAATTGAGACAAGAAGTCGAAAACGATCCCTCTCTTCAATACCACTTGCTCCCTTACACAAAAGTTGATTCTGGAAATCAAGACGACGTACAAGACTCTGAAGCATGGAACAAGTTTCATGCTCGTCACTCCACTGGCAAGTTCTTTAAGGTGAAGGGAATAAGGAAAACAAATTTTTTTTTTGATAAATAAAAATTAGTGAAGGTACTTTTCTTGTGAATGCATATCGTGTTCAATTGATTTTTCTTTTCTTTTGAGCTCGAGTGTAGATATCTATATTAGTTTCATGTGTCTACTGGTCTTCATGTTTTTGGTGGATAGTTTTGTAGAAGGCAATGTGAGCAATAAGGGTTTGATATCTGTTTCTTTTGTGGGATTATTTTACACATTGCACATTAGTATCTAAGTCATATGCGTATAGAGGAAAATGTTGGTGGGAATTCTTCTGCAACAATGAAAACACAAACTTTCACGGTACTATATTGCTTTCCTTAAGAAAATATTTGTCCCTCATCAATAATGAATGCACAAGGGATACCAAATATACCTCCAAAAGACAATGGAACTTCTCTGAATGTTATCGGCGTCAGTGTGCTTAATGAAAACTACTGGAACACCAAGAACTTGATAAACTTATCAAGAGGCTTCATATTCCGTTATAGCATAATATAAAGTTCGGATTTATACAAAATGAAGTTGAAAAGAATGCAAGAAAGTGTAGAAGGTATAGAGAATAATCTACAATTTTACACTTATTTGATCAAAGAAAACTTGAATCTATATATAGATTGGTGCCACACCCTTTCAATAAGTTGCAACAACTGGAATGTGTCTTTTAGGATTGGAATCAAAGAAAATTGAAAGAATTTGAATATTAACACCTAAAGATCAGTCGGTGATTAAAAGTCACCATTGGTGTTGCTTAACAGCGCACCGACCAGCAGCATACCTGTGCTGCAAGACAGCACTTTGCCAAGAAGGTAGTGCAGGTGCGCTGCCATGCAGTATGCTAGCACGAGTGCACTAGCCTGCACTAGCTTGATATTCAAGCTTGCCAAAATTTTGATTAGATCCTTCATTATCCCGTCTTGATCCAATGCTTCTTGAGTTGTATTCCCATCTTTGATTCAAAGTCCAATGTCTAAATGACATTCTTTTGAAAATCTCCCCAACAGAACCCACCTTTTGATGCAGAAACTGGGTCAGATAATGGTGGAAACTGCTGACTAATGGTCCGTATATATATACTGTATAGTGTATACATATGTTTTTATTGATAAAATAAAAATAGGGATCCAAGTATATGCATGTATGTATGTAGTGAAAATGTGGTATTGGTTCCACTTTCTATGATAAAATTTTTTAAGTAAAATAAGTTCACGGAAAATTTAGGAATGCAGCTAGACTTAACCTTCCAGAGTTTCCCTGCAATAAGCACGAGTCATCAAGGAGTACTTGAATTTGATATTAAAGTATGTTCTGAGAAAAAGGTTATACTATCAAATGTACAAACGAATATTTGATATGTTAACCAAATGTGTTTCTAGTCTTCCAGCATGCAGGCTGACATGTAAAAATATAAACCAAAAATTTATCTAAAACTTTTGGAGAATTTATGAGAATTTTTTTCAGAAGCAATCTGAAATGAAACTTTAATAAGGCTATACCATCAAAGAGGCTTTTTTTACAACTATTTAAGAATACTTAGGTTTCTTTGCTCTTCTTTAGTTATACTCTTGAGTTTTGACTGTTTCTTTCATTCGTGCCTCAGAAACTGTTCCATAACCGTGTAATTACTCTAGCTTGGCTCATAGTAAGATTTTTTTTTGGCTTTTGTTTTACTTGATTATTGTTTGTTCTGAATTGGTTAGTATGTGCATCTGATGTTTGTTTTTGAGTTTCTTGATAGCAATTCTTCTTTTTACTTTGTTTTAATGCATATTTTAGTTCTTTTTCTTTCCTTGTTTCAGTTTTAACTTTTAGCATGTATTTTTGCATGCAGGAGAGACGGTACTTATTGAAGGAATTTCCCGAACTAGCTTCTTGTAAGGATTATTCCAAGGTTTTGGAGGTGGGCTGTGGTAACGGCAGTACAGCTCTACCAATACTACGGTAAGCTTGAGCTTGTTTCTTTTAGTTTCGTATGCAAGTTTTAAGTTTTAATTTTACACATTGTAGAGTAGGGGTGTAAGCAGTTCGGTTTTACCGGTTTTTGACAAATTTTCAAACCAAATCGTTTAAACCGGTTTGGGAAAACCCCAAACCTAAACCAAACCATTTTGAACGGTTTGAAAAAAACTCAAACCTAAACCTAACGGTTTGGTCCGATTTTAAACCGCCGGTTTCGCCGTATATTTTTTTGTCCGTCTACTTTTATGACATTAATTCATTGAATTCAATATATATTTATATCTTACTAGCAATAAATCTAAAACAAACTAAATATATCTACTACAAATTTATTTTTGTCAGTCTACTTTTATGACATTAATTCATTGAATTCAATATATATTTATATCTTACCAGCAATAAATCTAAAACAAAGTAAAAATATCTACTACAAATTTAAATACCAACTAAATCAAAGTGAAATCACAATAAACTAAAATATAATTTTTTGTTTATCATTTTAGGCTAAGACGTTACGATAAAGTTACAATACTATTCTACTAAACAAATATAAAGCCCAAAAAATATAATGATGTTCAACAAGACCTCGTAATCATCGTATCTGAAAAACAAAACTACTGATTAGATAGAGAGAATAACCAACCATAATAATAAATCAATTGTTTATAATATCTAAACATAACAATTACACAACCTTACCGTTATATATTGTTAGGAATTCAGTTTCTCACATATCCTCATACCTTAATTGTTGTCACACATGATTCATAGTCTCCATTGTAAACCAAATATATTTGTTACATCATCATAGTATTTGATACTAG
>CAIGRO010034561.1:3075-27615 GCA_903798355.1 Fraxinus baroniana | reverse complement strand
ACCCCCCCCCCCCCCCCCCCCAATTCAAAATGTTCGCGTCTGCCCTTGATACCACCTTTTTGCCGAACCATCTAAAGTTAGGTCGAATGATTGGTATTTGAGTGTGGGGCTTGCCTTTTTCCAGCTTCACTTGTGTCATATATTCAAATGGATAATACATTCTCCATTCCCGTTATTTTTTTGTTTTATCTTTAGACGAACAAAGTTATCCGGAATGTGGATTTCCTCGATCTCCTTTGAGAATGGCAATCTCTCGTCATCTTCATCTATCTCATAAGAACTCACTGTCTTATTTTAGAACCCTTATAAATGGGAGCAGAATAAGAAGATTTAAGCAAGCTCTCAGCCTTCCTATCCTCATGACGTAGTTACGATTATACTTCCTTTCGTGAGAACTTACCTCTTTCCCTAGCTTGTTGAGATCCATTGGCTCGGCAGTCCTATTCGTCGCTTGTGAGGTAGACTATTCAATGTGTTTAACATTTGAATATTATAATTACTGCTGCTTGGATGGAAAAAATATGTTGTAGGCTTTGAATTGTTCTCTTCAGATTCCAAATGAAAATTTACCTTCAGATTAATTGCCATTGCTCGCAAGGAGGCGTTCTCAGCAATCATTGCTATTAGGCTTTTTGCTATCTCTTGTATACTCTTTATGTTGGAGATCTTGCTTATTTATGCTAGATAAAGTATATTTACTTGCTTATTTATGCTCGAGATTGATTATAGAGCCTTTGGTTACAAATGTTCGCCTATGTCAACTTGAGTTCGCACATGATTTGGTTGGCCTCGAAAATGTTCGCTGGCGGACTGCTACTAATTCTTTGCAAAATATTTACTGATAATAACATTTTAACGATTGTATATTAATTCACGTCGAACTTTATTGTTATCTTGAATTGTTTTGTCATTAACTCAGCCAGATTATGCATAGATTGTGAATGTGTCTGAATTTCTTATTGATATAATGCAAATTATTTATATAAAGATATTTTGAATTTGCATAATAAGATATTATTAATTAAGTTTGAAAATTTTTGTTGGCGACGTGATAAAATCATATGATGAAATAGTGATTCTAACGCTTTTCCAGCATATTCTTCTGAAACCGAAGTCGTGAACAAAGTTGCTTCCTTAAATTTTTGTTTGGCTTAAAAATTATCCACCAATTCAATTAAAATTTCTTATATAAAAACTAGGGTTAATTTAGGTCATTATTTAGAAATGCAATCTTAGTGGGAACGATACTTTATCTTTACTGTTATTACTTACCGCAATATTGTGCACTTGCATGTTTTGCGAAACAAATTTTTGACGTTGTTGCTGGGACTATTTGCTATTATTATTGATTTTGTTTAGTTCTATCTTTTATTTGAATCATTTTTTAGCTATTTCAAGTTTCGCCCATCCAATGTATAAAACGATCGAACCCTTCAAATTTAGTCCTTGCTAATTCAGAGATCGGACATACATTCAATCAGAGACTATAGGTAAAGAAAGAGAACATCAACGAACAATAGATCATGATGACCCTTTGTCGAATAATCATGGTTTCACCTTAAGCTAATAATCATTCCAATATTTCAGCTCCGGCTTTAGGATCGAATAATTTCCAGTTGAGGTCAGATGTGATTGGAATGATGAAGAACATACTTGAGTTCCATGGGAATTTACAAGAAGATATAGATGTTCACATCTCAGATTTTCTAGAACTGTCTGAATTTGCCACTTATGCAAGTGTTTCTAATGAGATGCTATAAAAATGAGGCTTTTTACACGTACTGAGATGATCAACAAGAGATTGACGACATCTCTATTATGACTCATTACTAGGTATCGTCACGTGGCTATCTTAACTAGGCCGTGGGCCTCTTGCTATATTATCCGAGGCCCATGTACATCCGGTGCTATATTATCCGAGGTTCATGTATATCCAAGGCCCTCATTCTGAGGCTCTGATATTATCCAAGGCCCTTATTTTGAGACTATGATGTTATCCGAGGCACCTTCCTGGATCCGAGGCCCAAATAACTTCGAGGCTCCTCAGCTAGTAATGGTCCACGTGCAAAGATTGAACTTATGATGAAGATCTTATTTGAATGATTGATTTGACCTTTGTAAAAAATGTATATGTGTCATGTCTTGTCAATGTAAGAGCATTTAATACTTTGTAGAGCTAGGAATGTCAACTTGATGGCTAGGACTTGATGCTTCGGCCGAGGAGATGAGGTCACGTGTAATTTGATCAAAAGGTCATCATTTCATTTGTACTACTACAAATATCACCACCATGTAACAATTGAAGGCTAATGACACTTTAAATACTTAGATCTACATTATTCTCTCACCTATCATCTTTTTACAACTACAAATCTTGTTCTTTATCGATTGGTTTCTTATACAATCGTGTTCCGTTCATCTTGTCGGAGTCCAAATGGTGACGTCTCGTGTCGTTGAGCCCCTCTCACATTCAGTCTCTAGAGCAATCCCGACCGTCGATTGGCATTAAAGTGTTGGATTTGGCTTGCGTGTGCACGAGTGGGCTCGGCATCTATTGGCAACATTTCTTGGGGTCAACGGATTGACGCCGTCTGTGGGAAGTCACACTATAACCACGAGCAACCCCGCAGAGAAAGCTTTTGGAGAAGATCTTTTGGGACATCCCCCTTGAAAAATGACTTGTTCTTGAGAAAAGAACAAGAGGAAGCCCCCATAGTTGAAAAATAGTCAAAAGACATTTTAAGCATCCCCCTTAAAAAAGGATTTGTTCTTGAGAAAAGAACAAGAGGAAGCCCCCAGAGTTGAAAAATATTCAAAGACATTTTGGACATCCCCCTTGAAAAGGGATTTGTTCTTGAGAAAAGAACAAGAAGAAGCCCTAAAAGTTTCTATTTGAAATTTTGTTTAGAAAGAGATGAGCTCAGATGGTGAGGCCCCTGAAGAAGCGGATGACCCCCTAAAAAGGAGAGGCCATTGAGAAGGCTTTGAATAGGAAGACCCCTTGAAAGGGACATCTACAAAGAAGTGGCCACGTGTGATAATTAAGAGGCCTCATTCTTGAACCATGTGACTTCACCTCTACACAAATATTTTATCTAATTCAGTATGTAGAGGCCTCATCCTTGCTTATGCTTCAGCATGCGAGGGGCCTCATCCTTACTTATGCTTCAACAATTCAGCATGCAAGGGCATCATCCTTGCTTATACTTTAGCACTTTAGCATGCAAGTGCCTTAGCCTTGCCTATGCTTGAGCATGCAAGTACCTCAGCTTTGCCTACGCTTCAGTACTTCAGCATGCAAAGGCATCATCCTTGCTTATGCTTCAGCATGCAAGTGCCTCAGCCTTACGCCCTTACCTATGCTTCAACACTTCAACATGCAAGGGCCTCACATTACCTATACTTCAGCATGCAAGTGCCTCAGCCTTACCTATGTTTCAGGACTTCAGCATGCAAGGGTCTCATACTTTCCTATGCTACAGAACTTCAGCATTCAAGAGGCTCATCCTTGCCTATGGTTCAACGTGCAAATGCCTCAACCTTGCCTATGCTTCAGCACTTCAACATGCAAGGGCCTCATCCTTGCTTATGCTTCAGCACTTCAGCATGTAAGGGCATCATCCTTGCCTATACTTCAGCGTGTAAGTGCCTCAGCCTTGCTTATACTTCATCACTTCAGCATGCAAGGGCCTCATCCTTGCTCATGCTTTATCACTTTAGCATACAAGAGCCTCATCCTTACCTATGCTTCAAAACTTCAGCAGGAAAGGGCCCCATCATTGCCTATGCTTCAGCATGCAAGAGCTTCATCCTTACTTATGTTTCAGCGAGCAAGGACCTCGTCCTTGCCTATGCTTCGACATTTCAGCGTGCAAGGGCATCATCCTTACCTATGCTTCAGCGTGTAAATGCCTCAGCCTTGCCTATACTTCAGCACTTCAGCATGCAAGGGCTTCATCCTTGCCTATGCTTTAGGACTTCCGCATGCAAGGGCCTCATCCTTACCTATGCTTTAGCGTGCAAGTGCCTCAGCCTTGCTTATGTTTCATCACTTCAGCATGCAAAGGTCTCATCCTTGCTTATACTTCATCACTTCAGCATGTAAGAGACTCAACCTTGCATATGCTTTAGAACTTCAGCATGCAAGGGCCTCATCCTTGCTTATGCTTCAGAATTTCAGTATGCAAAGGCCTCATCCTTGCCTATACTTCAAGACTTCAGCGTGCAAGGGCATCATCATTGCTTATGCTTCATCGCTTCAGCATGCAAGTGCCCCATCCTTGCCCATGCTTTAGGACTTCAACATGCAAGTGCCTCATCATTGCCCATGCTTCAGGACTTCAGCAGCCTTATCCTTGCCTATGCTTCAAAACTTCAGCATGCAAGAGCCTCAACCTTGCCTATGCTTCAGAACTTCAGTATACAAGGGCCTCGGCCTTGCCTATACTTGGAACATCAACATGCAAAGGCCTCATCCTTGCCTATGTTTCAGGACTTCCACATGCAAGGACCTCATCCTTGCCTATGCTTCAGAACATCAACATGCAAGAGCCTCATCCTTACCTATGCTTCAGCAATTCAGCAAGAGGTCCTCGTTTATTGAATAAATGAAGGTGCAGTATCTCGAAGTCTTCATTCCTTCAATAAGGAAGAGGCAAATCGCCATATGTTTATTCCTGGCATTGCAAGATGGTTATTGTTCACCTCTCACTATCGTTGAGCCTAACTGTAAGACCTCGTTATTCCGAGGCCAGCCCAACTTTAAGACCTTACTACTCCGAGGCTAGTTTATAAGACTCCGATAATTTGATAGTTATTCGCGGGGTGTTTATTCCCCGCCCGCTAGATGCATATCCCAAGTTGAAGACCTCGTTCCTTGAATAAGGGAAGAGGCAGTCCTCATTTCTTGAATAAAGGAAGAGGTGGCATTATCTTGGAATCCTCATTCAGGAAACAAAGTTTACAATCTTTAAAATCGAATTTGCACAAAAATTATAAAATACCTCCTAATTACAAAGATCAAAGGGAGAAGCCTCCACATGGATGAACCATCCACCATGTGGAGAAGCGTGAACGCCACGGAGAAGGGGATCGGATCTCAAAAGGGATTACCTCATTGGCTCTCCCAGGCAAACATCACAAGCCTCCCATGACGAAGTTGAATGTCATGGGAAGAGCCTCCACATGGATGAACCATCCACCATATGGGGAAGTGTGGGCCTTGGAGAAGATGATCGGATCCCAAAAGGGATTACCTCATTGGCTCTCCCAAACGGACATAACAAGCCTCATACGATGAAGCTAAATGTCTGGGAGAAGCTTCCACATAGATGAACCATCCACCATGTGGAAGTGTGGGCGCCTTGGAGAAGATGATCGGATCCCAAAAAGGATTACCTTATTGGCTCTCCCAGGAAAATATCACAAGCCACCCATAACAAAGCTGAACGTCATGGAAGAAGCCTCTACATGGATGAACCATCCACCATGTGGGGAAGCGTGGACGCCTCGAATGAGAAGCTAAAGTCCCAAAAGAGAACCACCTCGTCTGAACTCCGAGGCGTACATCACATGCCTCCCGTTGACGAGGTTAAATGTCAAAAGAGAAGCCTTTACTTGGATGAACCATCCTCCAAGGACAGAAGCGTGGGCATCTCAGAGGAGAGGCTGGAGTCCCAAAAGAGGACCACCTCGTTTGAACTCCGAAGCATACATCACAAGCCTCCCATGATGAAGCTGAATGTCATGAGAGAAGCCTCTACATAGATGAACTACTTTTAAAGTGAAAGAGCCTCGACAGTTCAGCTACTATCTGCCTCGACTTCAAATAACTTTAGCTACTCTTAAAGTGAATGAGCCTCGATAGTTCAGCTATTATGTGCCTCGGCTTCAAATAACTTCATCTACTCTCAAAGTGAATGAGCCTCTATAGTTCAGCTATTATTTGCCTCGGCTTCCAAGCAAACTCGACTCTCTTTCAATAGACAGCCTGAGCTTAAAGTAAGTCATACTCAAATTAACTATTAAAATTTCACGCACGGTATGAATATCTATGCCTGGACTTGGGGGACTAATGTTTCACCACAAATTTCAAAAATTTTATAAAAGTCCACTCATGGCATAAATAATCACACATGGATTTGGGGGACTATTGTTATGAGTCGTTACAAAGTACTGTCACGTGGCCATCTTAACTAGGTCATGGACATCTTGTTATATTATCCGAGGCCCATGTACATCCGATGCCCTTATTTTGAGGCTTTGATGTTATTCGAGGCACCTTCCGGATCCGAAGCGCAAGTAACTCCAAGGCTCCTCAACTAGTAACAGTCCATGTACAAAGATTGAACTCATGATGAAGATCTTATTCGAATTATGGATGTGATCTTCGTAAAAAGTGTATTTGTGCCATGTCTTGTCAATGTAAGAGCATTTAATGCTTTGTAGAGCTAGAAAAGTCAACTTGATGGCTAGGACTTGATGCTTCGAACAAGGAGATGAGGCCACATGTAATTTGATCCAAAGGTCACCGTCTCATTTGTACTACTATAAATACATCAACCATGTAACAATTGAAGGCTAATTAAACTTTAAATACTTGGAGCTACATTATTCTCCCATCTATCATCATATTACAACTATAAATCTTGTTCTTTATCGATTGGTTTCTTATACAATCATGTTCCATTTATCTCTTCGGAGTTCGAGCGGTGACGTCTCGTATCGTTGAGCCCCTCCCATGTTCAATCTCTGGAGCTATCCTGACCGTCGATCGGCATTAACGTGTTGGATTTGGCTTGTGCATGCACGAGTGGACCCAGCATCTGTTGGCAACATTTTTCGGGTTCAACAATCTCTACATCCGATGATCATCACTACATGGGAGGATCTTGATCTAAAACTATTGCAAGACATAACCAATTTTGCACAATTTGAAGGATAAGCTATCTATGATGCTAGGGGTAGATACAAGTGATTGCTCAAGAAGTGTCGGACACATGGTTTGAAGGAGTGGTCACAAGTTAAGCACTTCTATGCTATGTGGACTCCTAAAAATTGGTTGCGACAATTGGCTCAATTACAACAAAATCAATGATGCTATTGATTTTTTTTAGAAGACTGACCAATGTGCTATTTTTCGTAAGTGTGTAATGCACAAGAAGGTTGCAAGAGTTTATGAGGTTGATGCATTCTCAGTCCTCCCCGCAAAGGTGATTGCATTAACCGGGAAAGTAGAAGTCGTTGCCTCAAAACATTTAGCAAACGTAATCCTACTCTGAGTCCTTATTAGACCCTCATTATCGAAAAATTCATTTTTTTCTTAAACTCATTATTTCAATAAAATAATTTTGCACGTAAACCTAAATTTTTTTCTACTTTTTATATCGCATTCTCAAGAAAATCATTATCATAAAACTCATTTTTAGAAAAATGGGGCCGAACACACATAATTGACCTATCTATTGAACATGCTAGCTATGGGGCCAAACACACATAATTGAATATATTCAATGAAATTTGTGGTGAAAATCATAGCATGGTTAGATGCCTGACAACCTATATAATTGACCTATCTATTGAACATGCTAGCTATGTGCAAAATATCCTCGTTAGCGGACCCCTTTCTGCCACACATAATCCTGGCGGGATAAACCACCCGAAGTTGTCATGGGCTGAAAATCACAATGATGTAAAAGTACCATCGGTTTCCAAACAGTAGGAAAAGAAGTTGTCTATGGAGATATATAATTGTGCAGAATAGTAACACGTTCATTTATAATATTGAAAATAAAATTCAACATCAGCAAGCTTCAACTTAAAATCTTGAAAGTATTTGGAAAATTGGATATGTTGATTCACAACAGACCTTTCCGATCAACAATGAAAAAATTCGAAATGAATAGGTACAAGATATTACTACTTAAAGTGGTATTCAATTGTCAAGACCATCGATAGAAGTCGAAGTCGAACTACATGAAACGTCATATGAAAATATCATCATGACATAACAGAGAAAGTATTTCGTCCTAACAACGGCACTGTATAGACCAACCAATTGGGATGATGACATAATGGCATAGAACACAAGTCTAAGGCCATTGGTGCCATCATGACTGTCGCCAACAAACTCACCGAACTTCAAATTTCCTCAAATGGGAATAGCGCACAGCCCTAGAGTACTGATCCTATGCCAAAGCAAACTAGGCAATTGCCTAGGTCCTCAAAACTTATGGGCCTCAAGAAGTAAAAGGCTATACAGGCCCAATTAAATTACTCATTAGTAACTACTAAAATAAATGGATTAATTTCTTAAAAAATCATTCAACTATAATTTTCTTTGGCCGATTCTAACTTAGTTATACTTATCTAAAATAATTTTTTCTCGATCTTCATTTATATGATTAATTACAAATTATCGAACGAGCTCAATATTGTTACGGCCAAATGGTTTAATTTGGAAACTAATATTATCCATCAACTAGTTTACATTAGTGTTATAACTTGAACTTGGTTTATCCAAATTAATTTTTCCTTGAGTCCGTAATGTGCCATTTAAAATATTTTTTGAAACGAGCCCAATATAGAAAAGTAATTATCGATCATACAGTAAATACACATTTGACCCAAATATGTTATTGACCTCAAAACTTATTTTTACTTTAGTCTCCCAAGATCTCAAAATCGCTAGAAGCTTCCCAAATCAAAATCATTAGAATGTCACGGTCTTTCTCATCACTAAAAAACCTTTACTCGTCATGTTATCATCTAAAGGTATATCTTTATCACTATTTATAATTTAGCCTCTAAATTTTATACTTTTTGCATTTAGGGCCCAATCTGGGCTTTAAGCTTTGAAAATCACTTTTCTTCTTACGAGTAATCCTTATAGTATTCTCAAAACTTCAAATTATGTTTATTAAAACTTTCTCATGCTTTACGCGTTAGTTTTTAAACTTTCTAGAATTTGCTAAATCGCACATTACTTGTGTTTTTCCAATTAATAATTCATGGAAATTATTATTTGCACTCTGATATTATTTTATCCATGAACGGAAAATTTTGCTAATAATTATGCTACCCTAATTTCTTGAGTTCTCAGAGATAATTTATTTTGTTACTCTTATCTTTTGGATTTTATGAAGTCTTCATAATATGAATATGTTATTTATTTATCTACAATTGTGAAAAAAAAAATATTTAAGGACTTCATATTAATTATTCATCTAGGGTCTCAAAATTCTCAAGGTCAGCCTTGAGCCCTAGGTCGAATATTATAGCTTGACATGATTACAACAAGAAACTTGAGTTCATTAGCCTATAGAAAGGGATAAAGGGTAAATGGGAAGGGGGTTCAAATTGAGATTTTCTCATAACAATTTCAAAATTAATAGTACTTTTATTCGGTTCGAATCTATAGAAGTTGATCAAAAAGTGCCACGTCATTTTTTACCATAAAAAAAATTTAAATTCTATTGTGATTATCACTTGATGCAGATCCCCCCACCCCCACCCACCCCTCCTCTCTCTCTCTCTCTCTCTCTCTCTCTNCTCTCTCTCTCTCTCTCTCTCTCTCTCTCTCTCTCTCTCTCATGCTAAAAAGAAGGATTAGGTACATTAACTTGGCAGATCGGGTGTCTACTTTGTTTAGATTCTTGGTTCTTAATTCTGGAGACAATCTCCGTCTTCTAGGTAGATACTTGAATAAACTTGAAATCATTAGCAAATAATTTGAAAAGCAGGTTTAATTTCTTTTATTTCTATCCGTCGTCTCACAAATAAAATGGTATCAAATTTTCGATACACCACCAAGGACATTAAACCCCAAAAGATGAATGCTGTGGTGTTCTTAGAGGCAGATCAAACAAGAACTTGATGAGAGTAATCCACTTATAAAATAAGAGCTCTACTACAAGATCACACTAAGGACAGCAAAGCATTGAGACATAAAATGGCAAGAAAGAAAGGGATTTTCGAATTTATTGTAGACTGAATTCTATACTACATTACATCTTCTCCACATATGGCGTTTCTGCAAGCTTAGGATCCTCATTTGAATCTAGTTACATTGAGAAAATTAAGAGAACTTCGCTAATGTGAAAAACTTTAGGTTTCAAATGAATCCCCTGATCCATTTCTCACAGAAGGGATATAAGCACAAGGAGAAGAGCACCCTTTCACCTGAAAAGCAAAATTTCCGAAAAAAACCGCTTTTTAGCTACTTTTAAGCATGGCCAAACTTGATCTAGTCAAGAATCTCCTTGTTTCTTCCATCTGACAAGCATGGTAATGCATCGCTTGACGATGTAAAGTTTAGCTTTCTGTTCCTTGGCCAAGTTACTGCATTTGCGCGTAAACTCACCGCACCTTTGCGACGAACTTCGTGGCAGGGATGATGACTTGTTTGAAGAAGTGCTGCTACTCCGCTGTGAAGAACTCCTTGATAGATTGAAAGAATTCTTCTTTGTTAAACTCTTTAGAAGTGGAGATTTTTTTGAGCTCTTCTGGGAAACACTCCTTGACAGAGAGGTATTCTTATCATCTTTTGATAATTTCCATTTCTCATCCGTATAATACTCCATGATTATGTGTACTCGATATAACTTTTGCACCTCTCTCTTGTGTGTTACTGTGTGTTGTGTGTGAGAGAGAAAGAGTTTGAGTGGTTGATGAGGAGGCTGGAGTGGCCAGATATGAGAACGGCCAGTATTTATAGTAGTTTAGGGACAATGGTGGGGGAGGAGTTTGCAAGTGACGACTGCTTTTTTGCAGGAATCACGTGTATGCTTAGGCAAACTGTCTGCTCATTTAGCTTATCTTGATTCTATATCACAGTAGATACTTTTTACCAATGTTCTAAAAAGCGAAAAGTGTAGCGTAGCGTCGAGGTCGAGAATCAAGAATTACAAGATTAAGCGTATCAATGCGAAGAATAAGCGTCATAATGCGTTTCGTATTTTTAATATTATTTTAATTATTTTTAAAACATTAAATAATTTTTATATAAAAAATTTATGGAAAAAAAAAGGGATAAGGCGCGCTATAGCGCGATTAAGCTCGCTATAGCTCGCTATAACGGTCAATAAAAAAGGTTGACCGCTATTTTACGCACTTATCACAAAATCGTCGCGTTTTCTCCGTGCTGCGCGCTATAGTGGCACTTTTTGAAGCTATTTAGAACACTGCTTTTTACTGCTGATTTGGCCCTGCCCTCATTGGGAATTTTCTGAATTTTATATGATGGTGAATACAAGAATGCTAAGACTGATACGTAGTCACACTAAGCTAGTGTTGGCAATGGGCACATTTGAGCCGGCTCGGTTCATGTACCCATGAGCTCAGTTCGTTAAAGAGACGAGCTCACAAGTTCAATATTTTTTTTAATTTTTAATTTTTTTAAGCTACCAAGTTCGTGGGCTCGTGAACTTATGACCCACGAGTCACTTGTGAGCTCGATGAGCCGAGTCTTGCTAGGCTTGCCGTACGGACCCCCCTCGGCTCGTACTTGAGCTAGTCCTAAACTGAGCTTCAACAAGACGAACAGACAAACTACTCGACCATTTTGTCACACTAAGCCCTTGTTTGAACTCCATTTTTGTAAAAGTACATATTATTTTCCTTATTTTTAATCACATTTTTCAATAAAATAATATCACACGTAAATTCAAAATTTTTCCTTATTTTTTAATTATACATTTCTTAACAAAAAAATCACTACTCAAAAATACATTTTCTTGAAAAATAGGGGCTAATTTCTAATGGAGTCCAAGCAGGGGCTAAAAATGGAAGTGAAGATGGAAATGATTGATAATAAACATGATTTAGATGCAAGCATTGCACTCGAACAGTTGAGTGGCTGTCAGCCAACTTTCATGCTCATATATATTTATTCTTCGTAGCTAGTTTGTTAGAAGTGAGTCTTGCTTGGTAAGATGAATTTAGACGAAGAAACCTAAATGAGTTAATCTTTGGTACCTTTTATAAAAGATTATAGTCCCTTAAGGATTCACGGAACACTAGAAAAAGTAATTGAAGAGCTTCTTGAAAATCTTAAAAATTCTTAGGTGGTTAGGATATGTCGATTAGACCTAAAGTTCTTGTTCACAAGTGAAAAACGCAAGTTTGACCGTAATAATACCTAGAGAATGGTCAATAGGTATTTAAAGCGGAATTAAAAAAAACAACATCGAATTAAAAAGCAACAAGTCACTTTTAATTCTTATCTAGATGGTTAATCATGCAAATCAAATTATCCTACGTTGAATTACCGCAGTTTGCATATCATAAACGTCAAACAACAAAGTAGTAAAGAACACACAAATTGTTTACGGAGAAACTCAATTGGAAAAAACTCTTGGCGATTTGTCAGTCAATCAACTATAAACGATTTTGTACTTTCAGTCTACCAGACTAGACGACGACACGAACTATCTGATCTCCTGACTGCAATTCTGACAGCTCTCCTGAATTCTATGCTCCCCTGCAATTCTAGCTGCAATGACCAACGCTCTCTTGGAACTCCGCTTCCTGCAGCAGCCCTTAACTTGGTAGAATCGTTTATCTCCCGTCATGAAGAACAACTCGTTATTCACAGACTAGAACTTCAGTCGCCTTCCTTGATCTTCAGCACTCTCTAACAAATGTGTAGGAAGTTGGTTTTTGGTATTTAGATATTGAATCTGATGTTTTTCTGACCAAAACGCTCAAACAAGATAAATGTTGAAAAAAGTAATCAATAGATCTCTCACAGATGAAGCTCTCTCAATTATCAACCTTAAGAAAATCATTCTAAACGTATTCTGGTATTTATAGGTAGGTCAAGAAAAACATGGGCCAAGAAAAAAACCTTTAAAACGCGAAATTAAAATTTCTCGTATAAAGTTGTAGCTTGAGCGAAATGCTAACAACAGTCGAGCAGTCGAGCGACAGGTTGTCGCTCGAGCTAAGGAGGGGCAACGTCTAGCAATAGTGTTTCTGCTTTTGTAGCTCGAGTTAAATCCTAGAGACAGTTCAGTGAAAATTCACGCCGTTTTCTCATTTGTTCCAAACTCGAAACCCTAAACATATTCAACTAACTTTTGCATATTTTCACATTACTCCTTGAACTCTATCAATTTAAGTCATTTTGTCTATAGAATAAGCCAATTACAAAATCAACTAAGACATAACAAACTCCTCATTTGGCATTCCGTAACAAAACACTATTCTATATTAAGGCAGTAATGAAAAATAACGTTATCGATTCAAAACAACAACACACCTATACTACAATCTATCTTGAACGAATCAGTGGTACCTGTTTCCTAAAATATACAACTTAAATACCTAGTGTAAAATGTGTGAAAAACATGATCAATCATAATCACAGTTCAAACAGTTCAATTGTAAGTATCTTTTGAGCAAGCGTAACTTATATAGCGTATTATTCAGTTTTAAATCACAAGCTAAACTAGGACATAGTATCAATGCATTCCAACATACCAAAATGAAACATTGACACTATAAAAAATCAAAAACTTAATTTAGCGAAACTGAACTCAACCAAATATGCATGTGCTCCCCCTTACTGTAAACTTTCACTGTGTTTATGCAGTAGGTAAATGTATCTATGTCTCACCCCCAACTATCCCTCAAGACATAAGACATACGTATAAAATGTTAATGCAATGTATATCATGTCAAATGTCACAATGTATCTATGTCTCACCCCAATAATCCCTTTAGACAAAAATTGCAAATCACAAAATGCAATACAATTAAAGTTTTTCTCCCCCTTTTTGTCACAAAATGATAAGGGACACAGCGAAATCACACAACATCGCAATAATGTAGGTATAAGCAATCACAAATATATGTAGTGAACAATAAACTTTCCCACAATTCCAACTTAAGGCACCCATGGAGTAAGTAATATAAGTGACTCATGTGTGTTAAGTGTCACTAATCCCTTGGCAGCAGGACTCCAAAGCTTAAATTTGTGAGAAAAGACATGCACAACATCACTGCTAATAAGTATATTCATCAACTTATGAAAGTCAAACCGTATAACACATTAGAACCGACATATGAAAGCTCAGTTCGAATGAACAATGTCTTTTCTCCCACTGACTTACAGCACAAATAAGTTTCTTTTAGCACAAACTTCAAAAAGAATTTTCACATCCATTTATTCATCTTAAGTGCATGCTCCTTTCCATTAGGTCGGTTAATCCAAGTCAGATGACCATAGGCACCAAATTATGAGAAACCTCACGGACTTAACTACTCAAGTCAAATAGGCTCCGAAAAGAAGCATTAAAATAGTGAGTCCCTTATAATAATTTTTCATACAGAGATCGATTCATGAAGGGGTAATATCGAGCTTAGGTCTAATAAAAATGGTCAATTCATGATCAAAGTTACCCTACTAACATGTGACTGTCATCCCAAATCTCACACACGCGGTAGAGTCCCACTAACAAGGTCATAGTATGTACAGTGCAGATGGTAGATGAAGAAACCTATATTAAATACTCCACAAGCATTCTAAGCTAAAAATGGAAATTATGTTACAGCACACCAAATAATCTCATTCTTGGTTAAAACCAACAACATCAAGTGTAGTGTGTATCAGACTGTAAAACCAATTTCCTCAAACTCTTTTTGTTCTCATTTTTTTAAAAAAACAAAACTTTAACCAAAGTCATAAAGGAAATATATATATTTTTTGTTTCTCACATAGAAACATGAATGCAACAAACACACACAAAAATCTAACAAAACACAAGATCAATAAAAATAAAATGCATGAGAACAATTAAAAAAATATGATGCATGCATATCACAATAGCAATTAGTAGTAGCATACTCACATGCATCAAATAATCTCAATCGGTGAGGAACACAAATACCAATAGCTGTATAAAGAGACTCAAACAGAAGACTATCCAAGGTTTAGTAAATAGATCAACTAATTGATTTTCAGTGGAAACATGTTCAAGAGTCACAATTTGAGTTATCACTTGTGCTCTCGAATTAAATGATGTCTAATGTCGATGTGTTTAGTTCGAGAGTGCTGAACATGATTTTTAGAAATACTAATAGCACTTGTATTATCACAAAACACAGTCACAATACCTTGCTCAATCCCATAATCACTCAACATCTGCTTCATCTAAAGTAGTTGAGTACAGCAACTACCAGTAGCAACGTACTCAACCTCGGCAGTGGACAATGAGATAGAATTTTGTTTCTTACTCATCCAATCCACGAGGTTAGCACTAATGTAAAAAAAAACCACCTGACGTACTATTTCTATCATCGGCATTATCAGCCCAATCAGCGTCGAAATATTCAGCAAGATCAAGAGCAGAATCTATAGAGTACAAAATACCGTAATCAACCGTACCATTGACATATCTAATAATACGTCTTACAACACTCAGGTGAGACTCCTTAAGATCAGTCTGAAAGCATGCACAGACCCCTTCACTAAATGCAATGTTAGGTCTACTAGCAGTAAGATAAAGCACACTACCTATCATGCTCATGTAAAGTGTTTGATCAACACTCTTACCTGTAGGATCTAGACCTAACCTGATACTGGTGCTCATAGGGGTTCTAGTATGTTTATTACTGTCCAGTCCAAATCACTTTTCAAGATCTTGGCATACTTTGATTGTGAAATGAATAACCCCTCATCAGTCTGCTTGACTTGAAGACCAAGAAAAAATGTTAATTCACCAATCATGCTCATCTCAAATTCTTGTTTCATACATTCTGCAAACTCATGAACAAGGGAGTCAACAGGAGAACCAAAGACGATGTCATCCACATAGATCTGAGCTATGGTAATGGTATCCTCAACACGTCTTATGAATAGGGTTCTGTCAGTACCACCTCTCATGAAACCATGTTTCAGGAGGTATGCAGTAAGCCAATCATACCAAGCTCTCAGAGCTTGTTTCAGCCCATACAAGGCTTTATTCAGCATATACACATAGTACGGGTATTTAGGATCAACAAGCCCTTTAGATTGTTCCACATAAGCTTTATCCTGAAGAATTCCATTCAGGAACGCGCTCTTGACATCCATTTGATACAATTTAAAGCCCAAAGTATAGGCAACTGCCAGAAGAATTCTAATGATTCAAGCCTAGCTAAATGGGCAAATGTCACATCAAAATCAACACCTTGAACCTGAGTGTACCCCTGGGCAACCAACCTAGCTTTATTTCTCGTAATGGTACCTTGATATCATCAGTTTTATTCTTAAATATCTACTTGGTACCAATAACATTGCAATCATTTGGCCTAGGTACTAAATCCCAAACTCTGTTTCTAACAAACTAATTTAACTCTTCATGCATCGCATTCACCCAGCATTCATTCCCAAGGGCTTCCCCAACCTTCTTCGATTCAATCTGAGACACATAGCTTACATAAGACAAGTTGTTTAGAACCTTTCTGCAAAGTCTCATACCTTCTTCGATCTCTCCAATCACATTGTCCTCAGGATTCAATTTCACTCTAGACAAAGGCTCTTTAGGTAGTTTAGCTTCATTATCAAATGTAGTATCATTAGTAGAAAATACCAACTCATTAGATGTCCGTGGGGGATCAGGAACTGAAACTTCCTTAGGTTCAGTTACCTCAATTGGTTCAACATTCAACTGTTCCAGCTCCACACACTCTCCACCAATCTTCCCCTCACAACAAGCATCATCAACCACCACATTTATAGATTCCATCACAACATGTGTACGAATGTTGTACACCCGATAAGCCCCGACTATTCTTGGAATACCCGAAGCATATACCTTCATCACTTTTGGAATCAAACTTTCCTAAATTCTCCCTCTCTCTCAAAATGTAGCACTTGCTGCCAAATAAACGAAAGTATTTGACAGTGGACCGTTACCCTTCCAAATCGTATTCGGAGTTATGTTAATTTTTGGTCTAAGATAAATTCTATTGACAATGTGACATGCAGTATTTATGGCTTCACCCCGGAAATGCATAGTCAAATCTTTACCATGAAATATAGTTCTCGCCATTTCTTGAAGCACACGATTTTTTCTCTCAAAAACCCCATTCTGTTGTGGAGTGATCAGTAAGGAGAACTCATGTTGGATTCCCTCCTCCAGACAGAAATTCTCAAAATTAGAGTTTTCAAACTCCTTACCATGATCACTGTGAATTCTGGACACAGAATAACCTTTCTCATTTCTAAGTTTCTTACACAATGAGAGGACAAGACCAAACACTTTAGTTTTGTCTCTCAGCAATTCAATTCAAGTGAATCGAGAAAAGTCATCTACCACAACAAAAATGTAACTTTTACCACCAAGACTTTCGGTCCTCGATGGTCCCATCAGATCCATATGGAGTAATTCAAGAGGCTTACTAGTCAAGATCTTAGACGTTTGTTTGTGGGAAACCCTCGGTTGTTTACCTTGTTGACATGGACCACAAATAGTGGTATCAGAAATGTTCAGCTTAGGTGGGCCATTAACAATCTCCTTCTTGGCAAGTTTAGACAGACTGTTATAGTTCATGTGACCCAGTCGTTGATGCCACGGCTCAGTTACGTTGATCTTGGCACTACTACACATGTAATTAGAATGGGGTAAAACTCCATAACAATTTTCAAACGTTTTCACACCTTCAAAAACAATGTTACCAGTCGTGTCATATACAGAACACATTTTCTAGAGAAAGGTAACCTTAAAATCAGCATCACAAATTTGACTGATACTCAACAAGTTTGACTTTAAACCTTTCACTTACAACACATCTGAGATGGCAGGTAATCCAACAATACTCACAGCTCATTTTCCAAGTATCGGTGCAGTAGCTCCATCACCAAACGTAACAACACCACCTTTGCACTCATCAAGTGAAGAAAATAGATATTTGTCACCACACATGTGACTTGAACATGCATTGTCAAGGTACCACATGAATTATTTTGCTCTTTGAGAGCAAGGTGAGCAACACAACAATTCAACAATTCTCTCGATCGTCCTGTCTTACCCTCCCCTTCTACTTTCTCAATCTCACTGTCAGATTTAATTTCAGCAATCATGGTAAAGGCCATGAATTTTCATTCATCCTCCCCATCAGATATCTCATTCTAGGAGCTGGAATTCGACACCTCATCATTCATGGTTAGGCTAAAGCCTTACGCCTTTCTTTACTCGAGCTCTTCGACAAATTAGAAAATTCATTCCTATAGTGACCGTAGCCCTTGCACTCATACCATTGGACAGATTAAGTTTTACTAACGGGAGTCCTAAAGGTATTCTTCTCACGTCTACCTCTTAAGAGTTTATTAGGAACGTCACTATTCAGCACTTGTGGCTTTCTCCTATTCCTCATCACCTTTTGAAATTTTTTAACAAAATAGACAATTTCATCATCCTTAAGTATTTCAGTGTCAGTAGACTCGCTCTCAACTTCTCTAACAATGTCATAGCAATGGATTTTTACTTCTTAGGCTATGCAAAGGTAAATTCATAAGTTTGGAGGGATCCTATAAGTTCTTCTGCCTTAACGCTGTCTAGGTCCTTACTTTCTTTAATTGTAGTTACCTTAAGTCTAAACCTTTCAGGTAGGGATCTAAGAACCTTACGAACAATTTTTGACTTGGGGATCTTTTCGCCTAGATTAAAACTAGAATTCACAATATATCAAATCTCTCATCATCATTCATCATAAGTTCTTCAAATCTAGACGTCAACGTTTGCAATTTAGAGTTCTTAACAGTTTTAGTTCCCTCGTGTGTAGTTTCTAAAATATCCCAAACTTCCTTAACAGTTTCACACATCGATACACGCCTAAACTCTTCAGTAGACACAACCATGAATAGGGCATGAAGGCCCTTATTGTTCCAATTACACTTAACCAAATTAGTTTTGGTTCACGGAGAAATATCAGTGGGAATAACTACACCATCAACAATTGTTGTGGGCGGAGTCCACCCATTTTGCACACAAATCCAAATACGTTCATCCAACGCCTTAAGGAAAGCTCTCATTCGAACTTTTCAGTAAGCATAATTATCTCCATCAAAGTACGGAGGAACAGACAAAGAACTACTCAACTAGATAAAATCAAATAAGGGTCAGGAATCGAAATTAGGCTCTGATATCAATTGAAAAACGCATGTTTGACCCTAATAATACCTAGAGGGGGGTGAATAGGTATTTGATGCGGAATTAAAAAAAGACAACGAGTTAAAAAGCAACAAGTCACTTTTAATTCTTATCTAGATGGTTAATCATGCAAATCAAATTATCCTACGTTGAATTACCGCAATTTACATATTATAAACGTCAAACAACAAAGCAGTAAAGAACACACGAATTGTTCGCAGAGAAGCTCAATTGGGAAAAACTCCGGGCGCTTTATCAGTCAATCCACTATAAACGATTCTGTACTTACAGTCTACCAGACTAGACGACGACACGAACTATCTAATCTCCCGACTACAATTCTGACATCTCTCCTGAATTCTATGCTCCCCTGTACCAATTCCAACTGCAATAACCAATGCTCTCTTAGAACTCCGCTATCCTGCAGTAGCCATTAGTTTGGTAGAATCGCCTATCTACTGTGGATCAAGAAAAACAACCCGTTCTTCATAGACTGGAACTCCAATCACCTTCCTCGATCTTTAACATTCTCTGACAGATGCGTAGGAAGTTGGTTTTTGGTATTTGGATATTGAATACGATGTTTTTCTGACCAAAACACTCAAACAAGATGAAACTTAAAAGAAGTAATCAATAGATATCTCACAGATGAAGCTCTATCAATTATCAACTTTAAGAAAATCATTTGGACGTGTTCTGGTATTTATAGGTAAGTCAAGAAAATCATGGGACAAGAAAAAAGTCTTTAAAACTCGAAAATAAAATTTCCCATATAAAGATGTCGCTCGAGCAAAGGAGGGGCGACGGTCTAGCGACAGTGTTTCTGCTTTTGTAGCTCGAGTCAAATATTGGCCATAGTCCAACGAAAATCCGCATCGTTTTCTCATTTGTTCCAAACTCGAAACCCTATACATTTTCAACTAACTTTTGACATATTTGCACATTACTCCTTGAACTTTCATAAACTATCAATTTAAGTCATTTTGTCTACAGAATAAGCCAATTACAAAATCAACTAAAACCTAACAACAAGAATAAGGCAAGTTGAACAGAACACGTTAAAAGGGGAAGACGTAAATGTGAGGTATCTAGTTACACTCGATTTTCCACGAGATGTAAATAATGTAATTTAAAAAAATGATTCATATAGTGGATTCGAAATTTGTGGAGAATGCAGTTATTTATGATTTTTACATTGCCTTCCGTAATTTTGTGATTCCCAAACCCTTTTTTAGAGATCCATCATCTTTTTGCGGAGATGCGGCTAGTGCTGTATGGTGCTCCATTAATTGACCATATAGTTTGGCATATAAAATACTATTTTATTATTTTTTAAGATGGGAAATTCACATATACACATGAGGATTGTCTGAGGAGTAGATGGGAAATGGGAAAATAGGATTTGAAATTTGAATGATAATCAAAGTTGTATTGAAATTCGATATTTCATTTGGGCGGAAAGAGAGGTCGGTGCTCATTATACCATTAATCACTGACTTCTACTACACGTTGCCCACGTCATACAAGATGCACATTAGATGTTAGTCTCATAACATCTTGAGATGTTGAACAACTCATATTCCTACTAGACCTAGAGCTCTTCATTATCTAGTTTCAAGGAAAACAAAAAACAAAATGGGACGATCTCGACCTTCTTTGGATCCGGAAACGAGGCACATAGACCGTGACTATATGTCATATTGATATGTACATGTTAAATCTTACTTAACAGACAACCCCTTGTGTGATTTTACAACATGGTTCTCTTTTCGTTTAATTGAGTAGTGTTTGATCTAACTCTGTAGTTATCAAGTCTCGCATTGGTGCTAGACCTTTTCGTTCTCTATTTTCAAATAATAAATATGGGATGAATCGACTCATGCGGGTCAGTAGCCAGGCATAGAGACTACGAGCCCTGTTGAGCTATACCTTTTGAATGGTTAATTTCGCCTGGCCCAATTGAAAGTTCAAGTTGTGCTAAGTTACTCTAAACACGTTTAGGTCGGATACTTGATTGTCTTCACACCTCTAAGCATATTTAACCTAACTTAAAAGACATGATCTTTTATGATTTTACATCAGGGTTCTCTTTTGTTTTAGTCGAATAGTGTAAAAACTGGTATGTTGTATTGTTCGGCCTAACTCTAACCCCTGTGGTACTAAGCACCACCAATCTATGTTATTGAGGTTTTCCACCTTCAATTGATTAATAACCAATTTTTTAGTTCAAAGTACCAAATTTACACTATATGCTTGCCATAAAAATTTAATTCTATGCTCTAAAATACTTTGAAAATGGGAGTTCAGAATATGGTACTGCAGCACTATTTCCCAAGTTTGCAGTTTAAACACTGTGACTGTGTTGTGTGCTTGTTTGCAACTGCATGTGCTTGTTTGCAACTGCATTTGTAACACAACCCATGAAAATAAAATAAAATTTTATTATATTTTTTTATTTTACTTGATATAGAGTTGTGCTATCTATGTTAATGTTAGGAATATTGAGTCTAACTCCACCTAATAAAACCGGCTTGTTAGGGAAGGATTGCCCTCACCTTATTAAGTGGGTCATTTATATTTTCCCAAGTAATATGGGATTCTAATACGTTCCCTCAAACACAGCGTGGGTCATACCAAACAACTGTGAACAAATCGATATTAGGTGACACCCAACATTGCATAATTGAGTCTAGCTCTGATACCATGTTAAGATTTTGGATTTCATGGGATATATATCCCTTAACAAGAACTAAGAAGCCAAACAAGGGAGTAAACCGTATTCTTATGAGGTGAAATATTTTCCTAAATTTCATCCACCTAATGAATACACCCAGGTTTCCCCCAAAGTAAAAAAAAAAAGGTTTTTCCTTAATAGAGTACTCAGTATCAAACCAACAAATTTTAGTCGCAGAATTCTAAACTTAAATAGGCTACATTGCATAATTGGGCCTAGCTCTGATACCATGTTAGAAATATTGGGTCTAACTCTACCTAATAAAATCGGCTTGTTAGAGAAGAATTGCTCTTACCCAATTAAGTGGATCATTTATATTTTTCCAAATAATATGGGATTCTAATAGTTAACACAGGAATTGACATAATGGATAATCAAATGGTCACATGACGGTCCCCTATTAGAGGTGCGCTCTAGCTAGCTATTAGTGTAGCTCGGGTTTTAGCGAAACAAGCATTTTCTACATTTCTAGAATAGTGTTTCGATGGACTCTCTTCCTTTAAATATTGTAAACTTGATTGCGTTGGATTCAAATAAATAAAGTGCCCAGCTTTATTTTTATTTATATTTGAAAAAAAAAAAAATACCTGCCCGACTGCCTATAAATATTGACCAAGGCATATCGTCCAAATCCAATTCATCTCACTTCCCTAAATTGGCTGGTTTGGCTGAACTTAAAGAATTTACTTTTACTTCAAAAGTTAAGAAGTGGATTATTCAGACATGTTTAGAGCTAAAATATTACTTAAAAGTATGCCTTTAAGTTAATAGTGGAATGTCAATAAATTCTAGAGTTCTCTTTTTATCCACCAAAACTTATCAATTAATTGGTTAATCTAAGTTGGTCAAAATTTATTTTTTTTGTCACATGGTTTTACTTATTTAAGTATTAAGAATATAACGAGTCATGTGAAATTTAGAATATAAGCATTTGAAGGCCCACATGCAAACATGTGATTGAGTACACACAGTTGAGTGTGAGATTCGTCAAATTTTCGCAGTACAAACACACACGACATGGACAGGTCAAAGTTCAAACTATTGTATTAATTAATATTATGATGATTTTGTGGTCAAAACTTTTTGTTGACCATAGTTTGAAGTTTTTGGATTCATTAATCATGTTTAAAATGAGAATACATTTTGACTGTTTGTAGCATGGGACCCACACCCACACCTTAAAAATCTCTTTTCATTCTTGATGATGTCCAATACCAATATTGTTTCAACAAAAGTGTTTTAATTCTTTAGTTGCTATGGAAACTTTATATTAAGCATGAACTCGCCCTTCCGCGTAACATTTGTATACTTACTTTATGTACAACACCATCTCTTACTAAGCAATTTCTTGTCGTGATACAAATCAATTAGAAGAGAAAATTATAAATCAGTTGAAAAAAATGAAGAAATAAACAGGATCTACGAAAGCACGAGTAGTTTTTAGCTCTCGGAAGCCTTTTTCGATTCTGCATATTTTTGTGGGGTGATTGCATCATCAAACATTCAGGGCCAAATTCTGTCGTTTAGGAGTTCGCTCTAACGTTTTTTTCTGTTTTATTTAGTTTAAGGGTATTCTTCGTAATTTTTTAGTTTTTCGAAATTCAATCAACACTCATTCATATGTTATGAACAAGACCCTTTTATTATTATTATTCATGTTTTCCTCTCATGTAGATTTTATGACATTATATTTATTTGGTATATTTCTTTCTTTCGAACTTTTTATTTATCGGTATTTGTTTTAGTTTGGTTTGTCACTTCTGTTTTATCAAGGCTTGTATTGAACTATGGCATGTTTGAGCCAGATTTTAATCCGATTTTAATCTGAGTCAAAATCAAACAATCAATATCAACTACATCTTTCATGGATCCCACATCTTTTCAACCACGTATTTTAAAAACTTCTATCACAATCCATTTAAATCTTATTTTAATCTACACTAAACACCCTCTAATATACACCAAAGCAAATAGTTCATGAAGTTAATTATGTCCTCGAAAAAAGAAATTGAAGTACGATAATTTAGCAATTTGATAAATTACATGCCTACTTTGAGGTTTAATAACAAGCAAGACCGGCAAATTAAATGGTTTTAATGGCATATATTCTAGTTTCTTAATCTTGTTCAAAATTGTACTAATTAATTTACCAAACAAACCACAGGGTTGGTGGTGTATTTTCAAATTTGCTATGTAATCAAAAGCATAAGAATTTATCTGGCTCGGGCTATAATAAGTAAGTGTGCGAAATGTGAATATGTTGTCTGAGCGATACATGTAATATTTACAACCCCAGATTAAAACTAGCTGCCAAAGATCAGTGCACAATGGAAAATAGTATCTATTTATAGATATAGTCGTTCATCAAAATTCTTTGCATAGTAGTAATGGGCTGTGATGCCAATCTAGTCCAATAATGGGGCAATGATGATATAATGGACTTGACCCATTTTCACTAGTTGATCCATTGCCTGATAATTGAAAGGGAAAATTACACAAAATCAGTGTTTTCAAGATTCAATTTCAAATTTCAGATATTAAGTTTCGCTTTATAAAAATCAGACATTTCATTTTTATACAAACCCTAATTATACAATCTCTCCATTTCTCCCTCTTTTTCTCCTTGGTCTCGACTCTCTCTCTCTCTCTCTCTCTCTCTCTCTCTCTCTCTCT
>CAIGRO010034489.1:0-10425 GCA_903798355.1 Fraxinus baroniana | reverse complement strand
TTTTTTTTTTTTTTTTTGCATAGCCACTTCTATTAGGCACCAAGATTATTCTAATGTTTCAATCAATTTTGTCCTCATTCTCTGAAAATTACATTTTGAATATGATTCATATATCTTCATTTAAGATGGTCAAACATTTAAAGAAACGTAATGAATTCATAAACTGATGATAAATACCGATGTAGTTGAATAACATTACTCTTATTTCTTTACAAGCAAAACGTTATTCATTTAATTAATTGAAAAATTGGACATTATTGCCTTAGGCCATGTTTGGTACGGCTTAAAATCCAATTAAAATTGAAAATATGGTCGTTATTGGGTCCCACCCGTCTAATAAAAGTCAACTATACATGCTATATTTTCAATTTTAATCTGATTTTAATCTCTACCACACACCCGCTCAGAAAATTCGAAAAGGGAAAAATTCAATGAAGTGGGGACAGCAATTATTGTGTTACGCGTTACCGTGCGGTTGGTGTTAACGTTAAGGCCGAGGACATGGGCACACGTTCTTACAATTTTCCAAACATACCACATCAAATCTTTGGACGGTCCACCCCGCGTCTCCGTGCAGACTTACGATTATATTAAATTATACATAATATTACATACACATACATACATGGATTTCACTGATGCATACATTAAATTGATTCACATTAAATTTACATATATAATGACATGATTCACATTATATTGATGTGATATACAATTACATACATTAATGCATATTATTTGATGATAAATATTAATTGCTCAACTTCTGAATGACTCAAGCGAAAAGCATTGGTAAAAAAAAAATAAAAATCATCCATTCAAATCAAAGATTACTATTTTGCTCGCCCCCTTTAATTCGGATGTGAATTATGTTTTGTAAACATTGAAGTGTATCATAAACAATGTACTGTATTATTTAAGTTCCTGTTTGACAACCATTAATAAATATACAGTCACAATGCATTCATACGAGACATCGTAGATCTACATGCATTAATTTGATAAATATAGTCACTATTTTTTTTTTTTTTTTTATCAATCAACAGATTTTTGGATGTAAATTTTGGGATGTTAGTCAGTTAGTGTGAAAGATTAGAAAGCTTAGGATCTAAAACATATTTTTTGAAGATTTGTGACCTTCTGCAAATTTCCTTATATAAATATCCAGCCATCCTTTGAAAATGATTCCTAATTCCAGCAACATTCTCCGTATACAGCCTACCTCATCGCCACCCCAAACCTTCACACCCACCTCCTTCATCTTTCTTATAAGATACATACAGCAAATTACAAATACACGCACACACACAGTTGATGAATTCTGGTATATAGAACATTGATAATATACCAGGAATTTTTATCTTCAGTTGTGTAGAAAAGACAAGAAAAAAATGAAGAATAAAAGCTATGGAAAAGTTTCTGCAAAATGGATTCCCATTTTTTCCATCTTTTTCTTCTTGCTTGGGATGATTTTCACCAGCAAGTATGGCCGAGGAATCTTCTGACTTTTGATTAATTTTGATTTTTTTTAATTTACTGCGAAATTTAACATTTATAACCTTATTACTGATCTGGGTTTTACAGGTTCTGGGCTCCATTAGAAACCAACAATCAGTTCATATCTCAGCATAGACATGAACAAGAGTTGCAGATCGTCTCCGAGGATTGCGCGACAAACAAAAAGGTTTGTCTTTATAAGTAAAAAATGAAAATTTTGAAGTTCAAGATTGGATATTTTTGAGTTCTCTTTTGGTTCTGGGCGTTGAATTATATTTTCAATTTTATGTTAATTTTTTATTTTGTACTTTTTCTTCTTTTTTTTTTGTTCTTAGACAAAATTGAATTTTGTTTTGTTTTCAGGTCTTCAATTTTGTTTTTGGGGGTTGGGGTTGGGGGAGGCGGTGCATTGATGAAGAAGTCTATTATTTTTTTTTTTCTAAAACATAATTTTGGATGATTTCTATATAATTGGACCGACTAGTATGATGTTGTATAACAAGTTGGATGATTCAGTCTTTTGTTGTTTGTACTAGAAAGCTGGAGAAAAAGATAAGGATGTAATGAATGAGGTGTATAAAACCCACACATCAATTCAGTGAGTTTTGAATTCCCTAACTTCATTTTTTATATAAATTATGTGTAAATTTGTTGTGAGTGTAAATACAAGACAATATTATCGGGACTGTGTTCAGATCATTGGACAAGTCAATTTCGATGCTTCAAATGGAGTTGGCAGCCAGTAGAAGTGTTCAGGAGAAGGGGATGACCAAGGGGTCATCTGTAACATCTAAAGAGGGGCCTCCAAGGAAGAAGGCATTTATGGTAATTGGAATTAATACGGCTTTCAGTAGTAGGAAGAGACGGGATTCGGTTAGAGAGACTTGGATGCCTCAAGGTGATAACACGTTCTTTGTTTTGGTGTAGGTCTCCAATGTAGTAGATTCTTATTCTTATATATGAAATATAACGATCTATTTGTGTGATTTGATCAGGGGAACAGCTTCTCAGATTGGAGAAGGAGAAGGGGATCATCGTCCGCTTCATGATTGGACATAGGTAGGCTACTTTTTCCTGTACATTTTCAGAGTGTATTTTGTTTGACTAGTTTCCTTGTAGATGTATACTTGGTCTACATTTGGTGGTATATTTGAGTTATATGGCTCCGAATATCCTCGAGTTCTCAAGGAAGTTTTAATTGCATTTTACCTGTCGTGATAAAGTCTAAATTTTGTGCATTCAGATGCAGCATTAATAAATTTCATAAATTAACCAACACCAATAGTTGTCTCCGTCTATTAGCTTCTAGTAGGAACTGGGGAATGCGAAGAAATGGAGCTAGAGTTCCTCTGCAGAGTTGTAGATGAAATGCAAATGATTCATAGCTCAACAAATTGAAGAAGTTTGTGAGTAGGGGGGCATTTGATGCATTTTATGGGCTGAAGTTTGGGTTTGACTTAACTCAACTGCATTGAAAATTTTGAACTTTTGACAGTAGCATAGAATGCAAGCCACTAAGGGCTATTTTGAGTGTGTTAATAGGGGAATACACCAATATTACCTGTATTTCTAAGAGGAAATTGTCTGGGATGTACCCCGTTTAGACATAAAATGTAACAAGCCCCTGTAATATTTGTTTTGATCAGCTCCCGTCCCCTTCCTCTCCCCTGCTCCCTTCCGACTACTCCATTTCCCTACCCCTCTTTTTCTCATTTTATTTTTGTTCTTTTCAACTCGGTGTGTGCTTTACTTGGGTGCTCCTGAACAGCTGCTTGACTTGGGAGTCGAGTAAGACAAAACATGGGGTGGGACGGTCGAGGGAAGAAAGGAGGGGGAAGGGGAGGCTGGGAAATTGGGAAAGGTGGGGGCAGCATTGGTGGCATGGGTTGGGTTTATGGTTTGGTGAAGGTGATGATAAATTGGAAAAGGAGACCTTTTCCTTTTCAAAATAAGGTTATATCAGTTTTTTGATGTCTAAAATACACGTTATATAAGAAAAATTCACATTTCAAGACACCCACTTCTCTTTTTGAGGATCTGTTGTATGCTTTTACCATTGATGGCAGTATATATGGCTTTTTGATATATAGAAGTTCTTCCTTAACCCTTTTGATTAATTTTCAAAGAATAAGGACCTTAAATCATTCCCATCTCTTGAAGGATTACAAACAATGATAATACAATTGCTGCCTACTACTTCTCGTAGTCGATATTAGGGCTGGTGTGAGTCGGTTCTGGGCCCAACTGGACGCCGAAATCGTCCAAGTCAATTTGGGGAAGTGAGGTCCAAACCGACCCAATATTGCTGCAGAAACCAAACCAACCAACCCAAACTAATTCGATTTGGATAAGTTCGATTTGTATTATAGGTTTGGTCTTGGGTCCAAATTAATTAAGAAAATAAATATCGAATTTGTGCAAAACTCAATATTTGATGCTGGATAACAAACGCATTTTGTTGGTTCGGTGGATTGATTTGGGTTGGATGTTTAACCCACATGTCGACCCGACTCAATTCGGTTTGGGTTACGCAATAACCGACCTAAATTGCTAAGTTTGTGAAAACTGATCAGAATCGGGTCAGTTGTTGGTTAGGCCGGTTTTTTTCCAAGCCTTAGTCGATATGCAAAAATTCTTCTTTTACATGTCTTATATAACATAATATGTGTTAGAATTGAGGGACGTTTGCTGGTGCGTAATGTGAAACTGGCCAGTAAATGAATTTGTTGGTTAAAACAGCGCAACATCCAACAGCATATTGGATCGAGCTCTTGATTCTGAAGAAGCTCAACACAAGGACTTCCTCCGCCTGGTAAAAAAATGCAACTGACTTCATTTTTATAACTATTTTGGGAAATACAGGCGAAGCCACATATTTTTCGCTAACCGTGTTATACATAGGATCATGTTGAAGGATATCATGAACTGTCTGCAAAAACAAAAATTTTCTTTGCCACTGCTGTTGAAAAATGGGATGCTGATTTCTATATTAAAGTTGATGATGATGTCCATGTCAATTTGGGTACACGCTGCATCTCTCTCTCTCTCTCTATTACTCCTTTTGTAAATTTCAAAAATTTAGAGCATGACTGGCTAAGTTTAAGTTAATATGCTTTCAATCTATTCCCTTTTTGGACTTATAAAAGATTAGTTATTTTGAACTTATTTACTTGAGTAAACTTTTTAAGCTAGATAAACACGCTCTTGATCCTCGTGCTTGAACTTTATCATGGACATTTCTACTACAGGTACACTTGCTGCAACTCTTGCCCGACATAGATCTAAACCACGAGTTTACATTGGGTGTATGAAATCTGGACCTGTTCTTTCTTCAAAGTAATCCTAGAGCTTTCACAGTGATATTGTGTTCATATTACTTGCAGTAATGTAAAGCTTTTAGATATTTACTTCTTTTTTGTGATGTAGGGATGTAAAATACCATGAACCAGAATTTTGGAAATTCGGAGAAGAAGGAAACAAATACTTCCGTCATGCAACTGGGCAGATATATGCCATTTCAAAAGATTTGGCTACATATATCTCGATCAACCAGTGAGGATCATTTGTTTTTTTGGTTAAGCTGGATTTCATCCTCCACACACAATTTTAGCAAAATTTTAGTCACTCAACTTCATTTTGTTTGTTCTTAGAAACTTAATCCTTGTCACAATTTGGCCACTCAGTTCACATCTGTTTGCTTGACTAGCAAAAGGTGTCATGGCAATCTAGTTAGTTTGATAACTAGGATGCCAACTAGACTGCCACATAAGCTTTTCCATTAGTTAAACTCCATGGATGAAATGACCAAATTGTAACAACACTGAAGTTGAGTGACCAACTTGAAACAAAATTTAAGTTCAAAAACAATTTAAAACAAAGTAAAGTTGAGTGAACATCATCCAGATTTGCAAAAAAACCAGTGACAACTAGTGTTCTTTACCCCTATCTATAAATGCCAGTATGGATATTCTTGTATTATGAGAACAAGAATTTGCATGTGATGGTTCTTCAATAATTATGGGGTATCTTAATTTTGATATAGGCCCATATTGCACAAGTATGCCAATGAAGATGTGACGCTTGGTGCATGGTTCATCGGTCTTGAAGTCGAGCACATAGATGAACGCAATATGTGCTGTGGAACTCCTCCAGGTATGGTTCTCCAATTAGGTAGTTGTGCAAATTCTTTAACTCAAAACTTGGATATTGAGGGGCCGTTTGGTACCAATTAAAATTGAAAATATAGTCGTTATTGGGTCTCACTCGTCTAATAAAAGTCAGCAATAACGGCTAGTTTTTCAATTTTAATTCGATTTTAATCTCTACCAAACGGGCTCTGAATATGAAGTGAAATTCATGTATTTGAATACAACATAGATTCAATTCAGAACCTTGACGACCATGTACTTGGAGCTTCTCTCTTATACATATTGTTGGTGGATCTTTATGCTCATTGAGTGTCTTGTCTTTTATGTTTCCTTCTTTTTCGAGGTCTTGTACTTTTTGCCCCCTTGAAGACTATATGTTTGGCTAAGCTTAAAAGTTACTCTTTAAGTAACTCATTTTTCCGAACACGTCTGAACTTATTTAGATATTAATTATTATTATTATTATTATTATTTTTTGGGGGTGGGGGATGGATTTAGTTGAAAAACTTGCGTTTATAAAAGCAAATCGTTACACCATGTACCTTGGAGCTTCTCTCTTATATATATTGTTGGCATATCTATATGCTCATCGAGTGTCTTGTCTTTTATGTTTCCTTCTTTTTCGAGGTCTTATACTTTTTGGCCCCCTTTTTTTTCGGAATTACGCAGATTGTGAATGGAAGTCAGAAGCAGGCAATGTATGCATTGCTTCCTTTGACTGGAGTTGCAGCGGAATTTGCAAGTCAGTAGAGAAGATTAAATTTGTACACGAAAGGTGTGGTGAAGGAGATGAGGCTCTTTGGAATGCTTTACTATAAACATATATATTCGGACAAGAAAACCCCGAAACTCCACATTTTCAGCTGCTGGGTTAGTCGAGGCAGTCCCTAGTTGAGTGAGTAGTCAATACAAATAGTTTCATGTGGCTTTGAGATATACGATCAAACTAAATTGTTATCTGAGTTAGGGCACAGATGGTAATTTATTTTGAGTTTACGGATTCTTGGACAGAAGATTGTAGAGCCATGACATGTTATGCGCACATTCTTTTACATTAGAATAGAGGGGATGTTATTTTTTTTGGAGGAAAATTCTATTTGTACATAATATTTTACCTATCTTTCAAAATTTGATAGACTTGTTTACTTTAAAGATTAATCTATATGTATATAGATATACACATAGGGGTTCACATAATGTGAGTGGGGTGAGGCCCACGATACTGTAGCATGAGTCTCACTTCACTTACATTATGTCAACTCATACGTGTACATCCATATACACATAGCATGACTCTTGCCTTAATAGCATCAAATGTGTCATTTGCCTCGAAAGGACTATAGAGCATGGACTTTTGAAGGAATGTGTACGCCCGAGGTTAGTCAAGATGAGTTTTCATGCTTTTGTCTAAAGAAGAGTAGTCTAAGCCCCGTTTGACTTCCTTTAAAACAAAATAATTTATTTTTCACTCATTTTTAACTATGTATTCATACAATAAAATATTTTGCACGTAAATTCAATTTTTTTAACCACGCGTTTTTTCAAAATAAAAAATAAAAAAATCAATATTCAAAACATAATTTTTATACAATAATGACCTTCAAACCCATTTGTCACAACATTATTGCAATGCTCTTAGCACTTATTTTCTTGTTACGGGATCTCGCTCGGTTTATAAAGTTGTTTCATGTTAGTTATTTAATTTCGACTTATGTTTTTGTTTCGGTTTGGCCATTCTGTATTTATGCGCGATTAAAAACTATCGACGCGTCTCAAAATAAGGTGGAATTTGCTAGTCATAGCTGTGAATTATAGTATTTTTTTTTATTTTTTTTTTTTTGAGGGCCCCCCACCGACCCTACCCTGGACCATCGTGGAGGAGGTAAATCGCAGGATGTGCCTCTCAGGAGCTAGGGTGAAGAGCTTATGGATAGGCCTGGGCTATTAACCTTATGGTAACTCCCGCTTGCAACAAAGTCAATTCCACCTTTGTGGGGAATCGAACTCTGCACACTACTGCGCTGAGTCCTAACCGCCCTCCCCTTTGCCACTAGAAGATTTGCCTTGGGGGCAATTATAGTATATTTTTCATTGCTTGCGTAGTGGTGGAAATGAAAAATAATCACAAATGGAATTGGTTTTAAGAAATTCAAACAATCCGTGAGATATGGACAAGTCATTCCCTTTAATCACGGAGACTTGCATAATGGTCAAATTGAAACAAAAAAATTGAAGTTGGTTACTACTTAATATAAAAATAAAATTCAAAGGCTAACATGGAATAATTATATAAAGTTCAATTAATAGTATGTTTGGCAAAGTTGGTTTAAGCATATAAATTAATACACATAATTTTACCCCTACATTCCGTTGGACATAACTTTGTCAACTTTTTATTCACATATTTCGTAAGATCATAGATTATAATTTTATTTTATTTTTAAATCTTTACTGAAAATGCACTGAAGTATATTTGGCTCATGTTTATAAATACACAAACCATTTTTTATCATCACATTTCGAAAAATCAACAAGTATTATTTATTAACAAAATAGTTTATAAATACTTCGCAAGCATGCTTTAAATGTCAAGTCGATCAACATAAAGTCAATTGACTCAACAAAATAATTCAATACTGAAGTTGTCTGACTTAACCATGCATCTAGTTCAATTATAAGCTCGACCAACCAGACAAAGTATCGAGTGGCACGATATCGCTTATGTTTTAAAATCCGGCCTATCATTTAATCGAAAAACTAAAGGGTCGAGGATCGAAAGTTCAATCTAATTAATTAACTATTATATGTATGCATATAGTTAAAAATCTTAATTATAAATTAAATTCCATCTGTATAAACAATTATTTATACATATTTATGATTTCTAAGATATTTTATCCATAATTGAACAACCAAATTGGAATATCTATGAAGAATGTAGTCTGATCTGTTGCACAATAATTATCAATTAATGGAGGTTATTAATCTGTAGAACATCTAATTAAAAAGCTTTTAGCACTAGAACTTGTAATTAACTTCCATTAATCAACTTCCACTTCATCATTCAATGTCTATTTGGAGCATGTTTAATTCTCATTATTTGGAAAAAAAAAATGAGTTTTGAATATTATTTTTAGGAGAATGCATGGTTAAAAAGTATGTAAAATTTTTTGATATACGTGTAGAATTTTTTTATTTTTTTTAATTTTTTTTGGTACTCAAGTATCTCAGGTTAGCCAGACTAATTTCCTGGATCACCGGCCACCGACCTCTCAGTAACTGGCAGAGGTAAACCGCGGGTTATGCCCAAGTTGACCAGGGTTCAAGCACCCCTTATACTCATGGCCCCAAGGGAGCCTTCCTCCATGGTTATTACATTACCAACCTGCTCCAATCAATATTGATTATCACATCACTCAGTTGCTCCAATCAGGAATCAAACTCCCCACGCTGAGGTTGCAAGCCCAGCAATGCCCTTCCTTTGCCAACTTGGATGTGCCCCGAAAGGCTTACGTGTAGAATATTTTATTATGTGAATACTTGGTTGAATATGATCCCATAGCAAATCATAAAATAAATTAACGTGCTTGAAACATGCTCTTAATGTCCTCTTAAATTGGAAGGAGCAACAAATTATCCATAAGAAAATATTGAATGAAGATCTGATAGCAATTGCATCGTTTCAAGATTATCATAAAAAGTTAGTCGAAGAACATATGAATGACACCCTTTGTCTTACCAGTTTTCTGATTTAAATGGACGGTCCAATCCGGTTTAAAAACATAGGATACAAATTAAGATAGCCATGTTTGGTACCAATTAAAATTTAGATTTTAATTTATGTCAAAATCAATAATTCATTTCAAACACATATTTCATCAACTTCTATTAAATTTACTAAAAATCTGATTTTAATCACCGCTAAACAGGAGCATAATCTTGCTCTATTTTAAAGGAAGTAATGGTCAATATTATTTCTAACCCTGGTTTGATCATTATTATTTTCAAACTATATATATTCAATTTCAAAGACTTGAACCCAATATATATATATACTAGTTAGGGCCGTGCACTGCACGGACTTTGTTATTTTGAAGGTAATATTAGTGTTGAATATGAAGGTCAAAATGAGCTTAATTGAACAAAATAAATTTATATATGATTCCACCCATAGAATACATTTATAAAATATTCAAAGATGGTGAAGAAATTAAAAAAAAATTAAACGAGATTCATAGAGGATTTATCTTTCGAAATTGTTATGTAAAAAATAAAACAAAGAGCAAATATACATCCAGAGAAGTATGGAAAGAATAATTCTTCATCATTACAATCATCTTCTGTTGCATCTATTTGATTGTCTAGCGCTATCACATTTTCAATAGTATGCTTAAGTGTACCATCATCCACCACCTTGTTGTGTTTGTCCTAATCTGTCAAGATGTTGGATATAATTATAAAATCATCTATCTAATCAATAAAAACATATTAAAGACAACATGAAAGTGAATTTTCTTGATAAAAGACTACGTTAGAAGCTTATATGCCTAAACTTCCATTTATCGTTATGAAAATCCCTCGCGATGAGTTTGTATGCAAGTGTGTCTGTGAGAAATCTTGAGGCATGAAATGGAAAGATTAGATAAGAATCATTATTGCATGAGGTCAAATTATGATATCATGGGACTACCATTACCAAGAATAGAGAAGCTTTCATGTGTGTTAGTATCACTTGATGTTAGTATCTTACAAAAGTAATGTTGGGAATATTTTCCCTAAG
>CAIGRO010034455.1:0-13508 GCA_903798355.1 Fraxinus baroniana | reverse complement strand
CCTAGCTGCCTAGGCACGCTTTGCCACGCCTAGGCACGCTTAGTCGTTCATTAAGCGGTCAACATTGTCCGTTGACCGCTTAATTACCGCTTAGCCTCAAAGCGATGCGTTTTTATCTCGCTTCGCGCCTAAGCACCACCTAGGCGCGCTTTTTAGAACAGAGATTGACATTGGACCAGTGAGCTGAGCTAAAATGGTGATATTACTATTACACGAAGTGGTTGCAAAAGATTTGGTTTCTTTGGACGTTTGTGTGGGTAGCTCAGGATGGAAAAGTGAAAAATGATTAAGTAACTGACACAAGTTTACTGGTATCAAGGCTCAGGTTGCTGATGTATTCTTGTTTCATGATATGCTTTATCAGAAATTGCTGCAGTTAAAAACGACTCCTTGCACATAGTTTTATGGTGCTAAGACTATGAAATTACCCGTGGCTTTGGAGAACGAATCACGCCGTTCTCCTTTTGTTCTTCTATTGTTTTCTGATTATGCTGAACCAATTAACTTGCAACGGATTGGATGTCATTTTTCGCCGTCTCTTCTCAGAGGAGTGTGAGCCCATTGTGATCCTGCATCTTGTCATCGTGATATATTTTGCTGTGAATTTGTCGTCGAGTGCTTGAATTTATGATATCTTGTAGAGAATAGCATACTCCTGTTTCAGTTAGAATCTTATGATGTTTCCTAGCTTTCAACTTTTATTTCCTGATATTTATTATCAAACTATCCAATTAGGTTCAACTAATACGAGACCCCAAGTTACAAATTGATATGGTGGGTGTCCCAGAAGAGCATATATCTGGCCATGCTTTCCATATGTATCATTTAACTTCGCCTGATGGAACGTAATATACTAATCCTCAGTTTCAATATTGTTATGATACTGTCGTTTTTTGCAAGCAGCCAATATTTGCTTATACTATTTCTTTTGTTTTTTGGTTGGAAGTGTTTCTTTTGAGTTTCAGCATAATGTTTGTGGACGATCAATTTATGCGGAGGGTACGGTTGATGCTATACTTTTCCTTGCCAAGAAGGTAAATATAGTTCGTAATAGTTTGTGATAGTTGTATAACTCCCTCCCTTTTGGCTTCCCATTTGTTCAAACCAATCAGTCGAACATGTTAGTTGTCTAATCCCCCTTTTGTTCCATGTAACCATGTTTTCACAGTATGTGTACTGCATATGAAGTCTTAACTTGAATGCAGGTTCAATCGAAAGCAGACAAGCGGATATATGACATGATTGATGTTTTGCGTGAGGGCAACATGAGATAAGGGCTGTTCTCAACCCGATGCATCCTTATTTGTAGTTTATTGGGACTCCTCTTACAGTGTGTAATGCCAGAATGTTGTAACATGACATTGGATCAAAAGTTGAAACTAGAGGTTCATGTCAATTTTGGTACCTAGGAAACGTTAGATTTACGATTTGGTTTCTCCATATGGATGGAAATCCAGATTATGAAAGAGGGACCAATTTATTTATTTAAATCGTACTTTCAACTATCTTAAACAGGATGATTCTCAAGTAACCAGACACGAGGATTCTCCACAGAAAAATCATTCATAATGCAGCACGGTGTCATGAAGGTAGTTGAAAATCAACTGTGCCTATTAAATTTAAGACATTATCCTTCATAACCATGATCGGTAGCGCTGGAGCTTCAACTTTCAGATTTGCTTCACTGACTGTTGTATAAAAATTCGGGACGTTGGAGAAGTCAAGGAGGAATTACGAGAAAGAACCCATAGGCCTCAAGATCTTCCTCAGTGAACCAAGGTGGTAAAAGAGTAGATGAATCCACAATATGAATATCTATCTTGGAAAGGAAGGTGAAATCTAGGATAAAAACCAAAGGAAAGGTCTGTAATTTGCCCAATTGTAAAACTTACGATTTACTATTTTTTTTTTTTTTTGTTAGCCTCTGGCAAATTTATAAATTATTTAGTAAGAGAAAAAATAATGAATCTCACGAAATATTTGAAAAAAAATAAAAATGAGTAGTAGTTATGAAAATGTGATTGAATTTAATATTTGATTTTGACCGAATTTATAAATTAACAGCCAAACTAAGGCTATACCCGAATGATTTTGCCCACCCAGATCATATCTAGCATTTGTTAGGTCTAGCCCAAGCCGGAATTGTTCATTTATATCCACTTGGGACTTGGGAGTGTCTGAATTGGGCCTTGCCCTTTAGCTACACACATGATACAATAGTCGAGATGGAAAATATGTGAACAAATTAAAAATAAATAAAAACAAAAAATTATTTGAGTGTGGTATCTTGAAGTTTCTTAGCTTGCGGGGAAATGACGACAATGCTTTGCAAAAGAATTGCAAAAGAATTGTACGGCATGGTGAAAGGTTTTTTGTTATAACTTTCGACTCTTTTGGTCTCCACCTACTTATGGAAAAGATGGTATTTCATGATGTAAGTGTCAGGTAGTCGAAGAATGACACAAGTAATAGCAACCGATGTTTAGATTATGACTCTTTGCCAACATTCCATGCTTGCTTTCATGCTGACAAAAGCAAGGATTTTGATCAGTTTTACCTATTGAATTCGAACCAACGACTATTGTCGTATGAAATAGACTTGTAACTAAAATTTCTAAAGGAAACCAATTTCAATCTCTTAGTATAAAGCTACAAAATTCAAGCATTTTCTATACAATATAAAAGAGACATTTTTTTTTGCCACGTGTCGAATGCTCGTATCGTCATTCAAAACGACGTCGTCTCGGCTTAAGCATCTTATAGCTCCGAAATCCTTGAGCTTCCCTTTCACTTCTCAACCACCGTGAAAAATAGCAGGCCATAAGAAGAACATCACCGTGAAAAATAGCAGCGTCAGAAGAAGATCAGAAAGAATTTTCGAAGAATTGTTGGGGATGGAAACCGTGTGTTTGGGTAAAAAAATAAAATCAAATCGACGGTGTCTCCGTGTGGCATGAAGACAGGCCGTGTCTCCCCACACGAAGACACCGTGCGTGTAAATTTTTTTTTATTTTTTTTACATTGAGATACATAATAATTTTATTAGTCTAAAACTGTCCCGTGGAGAGAAATGAATAAATTCGAGAGGATCTCTCTCTCTCTCTCTCTCTCTCGCGGTTAGGTTAGGTTATAATTGATATCTTTGTATGTTCTATATTTCATTACTACAATATAATATAAGAGGAGCAAAACAATTTCTACCGGCGATTTTCGAAATTATTACTGAATTATTTCTTAATAATTTTGTCAAATATTGAATTTCATTTATTTTTTTTTCCACTAGGGGGCGGCCAACGACCTGACCGGTCAGGTCGATCACCGCCTGGGGTGTTGCCCTCCGACCCTACGAGGGAGCGCTGCATCCCCCGCGACCTAATCAGACAGGTCGATCACTTCCTGAGGCGTTGCCCCCGTCTATCCCATGACCTGATTGGTCAGATCGATCACCATCGGGGCGGTGCTCCGAACTCATTAGATAGATGTTAGCTACGATAAGTTGCGGTTCAACTTGGATGCGCATTGATTGGCTTTGAAATTGAGCAAGCAATCGAGTTTTATTGGTTTGAAATTTCTTAATATCCATATGAGGTTATGCTACCTACCAAGTTTTATAGGTTTGAACTTTTAGCAATCGAAATTTATTTCTCATTTTATCTTTCAAGTTTTCTACTTGAAAGTTTTCTATTGAAAAATTTTTGCTAAATAAGATTTAATTATAAATATCTTCAAAAATAACCAAAAATCAGTTCAACTCTATTACGTAGTCAACTATACTACGGTATGTGCATTGCATGTGCGCTAACTAGTGTTTGTTATGTCAAAAAGAGAAAGATGAGGGACCCCAAATCAATATAGGAAATTTTTTGACTCCGACACGTGCAGATATATACACTCAAGATAAACGCAGCAATAGATATTTAATATCTATACACAGTCGAATATTTGTGCTCGGCGATAATAGATTTTCTCGAACGAGAAGCTCCACCTAGGTTTTCAGTCTCGTCAATCGTAAGCTCTCTCTCTCGCTCTCTCTATGTGTGTGTGTGTGTGTGTGTTCGTGTCAATGCCGTTTATACGTACATTAAATTGTTGTTTTCTTCTTGAAATTCTGAAAGAAAGATTTTGGGTTGAGACTAGGGTTCGCAGAGATCTCTATTTATTGTATAAGTTTAATTTTCTTGTTTGATACTATTATTTCCTTGGTACTTCTCTTTATGTAAACATTTTCGGGTAAAAGTGAAAAATCAGGAGAATTTTGATTGAATCGGTGTCGGATTTTGGTCTAATTTGTACATGTTATTTTTATTTTTGTGATAGTTATTGATGTTTCCTTTTTATTTTTTCTGGTGAATTTCGTGTGGTTAACTTTGGGTAAATTATTTAGCGAAAAGCTTCGATTTTTTCTCTGTTTGGCCAAGCTTAGTTATTTTTCCCCCTTTTAGAGGTTATCTGTTTTTTCTTTTTGGTTCCTCTTCTTCTTGGGTGATGAGATTTTTTAATTAGGCCTAATTAAGCATAAAATATTTCTTTTTGGAGAAGCTTACCAAATAAAAATTTAGAGAACTTCATCCCAAAGTGCTGCCATCTAAAATAGCTAATTTTTCAAGCTGTGTAGTGAGTCAATTCCCCATGAAAGGAAAATTTTCGATTTTATGCAATATGTACTGATATCATTTAGGAAATTATAATACCTTTGAGCGAATTTGTCTTTAAGGTTTACCATTTAGATTTTTCTTGTTTTCTGGGGCATTGCCTGTTCTACATTTTCTGCAATCTGTTTTGCACACTGTATTTTGTTTTTGGTTATAGTTTTATTTTGATATTCATGATCTGGCCTTCAATGTGGAAGTGTCGATCATCACCGGTTGCACATGAACTAGTATCTGTATGTCTCATTTAAGTCTCTTTTTTTATTTCTTTTATTTATTTTGTACATTTGTTCCATGAAATCTGTTGTCTCAATTTTTGAGCATGAACCAAGAGTAACTTGGTTTTCTCACATTATTTTTGTATCTGTGAAATAGCATGATAAAACTGATAGTTCAAGAATGAACTAGTTTAACTTTTTATGATGGTGAAGTGTTTCTGAAATTTTAGTTTATTACAGTAATGGTGATTGTGTAAATCGGCTTAGAATGAGTGGCCACTTGTTGGTTTATATTCAAGCTTGAAATGGCAAGTAAATCATACCTAACGAATAATTGACTGAGAAGTGATCATCACTTCCGTTGGTAACTAAAAGATACTGAAAAGAAAATGGTATCTAAGGAGTGTCATTCCTCATCGTGGCTGAAAAATTATGAGAAATGGTATTTGGGCTTGAGTTGTTAGATTTTCAAAATGGCGTTCAGATCAAGTTGAAAAAAGAATTCATGTGGCTGACATCAAATTTATTGGGAGCTAGGCATAGTTTGTTGCTGCAGTGTTGAGTGCGACTGTTGAGATCTATTGATAAGTGGAAAAATGTGATTATGTTGATGGATTCATGGAAACAGTCGTGTAAACTTTTTTTTCCTTGAAATGCTTTCCCTTAAGAAGTAATTATTTGTATATTGGGTTATTTATTTACATAATTATATCTGGTTTGTTTTGTATAAGAACTAGTTAATTAACCACTCACGTTCAATGCAGCTTGAGGATTGGCACAAGGGGCAATGGCAGATTTAGAGAAATTGCTCCTGGAGGCAGCTGGGAGGACAACTGCAACTGGGAGGAACCGCCATTCTTCTCCACCATTGAGAAGACGGCGAAAAGGTTCACAAACTGATGATGGAAGTGACTTCAAAAATGATGACTCAGATGATGATCGCGGTTATTCAAATAGAAAACCTTCTGGCGCACAGGTGCCTCTGAAGAAGAGGTTGGATCCCACCGAAAGAGACAATGACCATAGTAGTCAGGAAGATGTTGATGAAGAAGATGATTATGATCAAGAGCGTGACAGTGACGACGATTCTGTTGGGAGTGATCTGTACAAGGATGAAGATGATAGGGAAAAGCTTTCAAAGCTAACTGAACTTGAACGTGAAATGATACTAGAAGCTCGTGCAACCAAGAGAAGTGACAGAGATTTGACTGAGAAGTTTAAAAAAATGAAGGGTCGAGATAAAAAAGGGAGCCACCCCACACCACCTACGCGCAGCCTGCGCTCCAAAGCTGAAAGGGCAGGTGCATTGGATGAACTAGTTAAACGAAGAAGAGATGCTAAGGGAGGTTCTGGCGGCCGATACTCCCCTGTAAAGAGGAGATCTTTCACCACGGCCACGTTAAATAGTCCCAGCCGGAGTGGAAGTGGGTCTCATAGCGATGAGGAAGATTCAACAGGGGATGGTGGAATGGCTGATAGTGATGATGAGAAGACATCTGAGTCCAAGATGCTAACGTTTGAGGATATTAAGGAAATTACGATTCGAAGGTCAAAACTGGCTAAATGGTTTATGGAGCCTTTCTTCGATGAACTGATTGTTGGTTGTTTCGTGAGGGTTGGAATTGGGAAGTCAAGGACAGGGCCCATCTACAGGCTCTGTATGGTTCGCAATGTTGATGCCTCAGATCCTGATAGGCAGTATAAGCTTGATAACAAAACCACATACAAGTACCTAAATGTTGTCTGGGGCAATGAAAGCTCTGCTGCCAGGTGGCAGATGGCAATGATTTCAGATTCTCCGCCACTCAAGGAGGAGTTTGATCAATGGGTTAGGGAGGTAGAACGCAATGATGGTCATATGCCTAGCAAACAGGAGGTGCTGGAAAAGAGAGATGCCATACAGAAAACAAACACATTTGTCTACTCAGCGGCCACTGTAAAACAAATGTTGCAGGAGAAAAAGTCTGCCACGTGGCGACCACTAAATGTTGCTGCCGAAAAAGATCGTCTCAGGAGGGAGTTGGAAGTTGCCAAAATGAGGGACGATGAGGCAGAGGTTGAGAGGATCAAAGCAAGACTGCAAGAATTGGAGGCATCGCGTCAAACCCAGGGTAAAGATTCAAAGGCGGTTCGGCTGGCAGAAATGAACAAAAGGAACAGAGTCGAGAATTTCAAAAATGCATCCGAAAAGAAACCCGTGAATACAAGTTTGAAAGCTGGTGAGGCAGGGTATGATCCCTTTTCAAGAAGATGGACTAGATCAAGGAATTATTACCTGTCAAACTCCGTTGGAGAAGAAGCAGCAGGTGAGATAAATGGTGATGCAAGTGCTGTTCTAGAGGTTGCTAATAGCAATGGAGGAGTTAAAGTTTTGGCCGAGGCTGGAATGGCTGCTACAGCAGCAGCCCTGGAAGCAGCAGCTGATGCCGGGAAGTTGGTGGATACAAGAGCTCCAGTCGACCAAGGGACTGAATCAAACCTTCTACATAATTTTGAATTGCCCATTTCATTGTCTGTGCTTCAGAAGTTTGGCGGTCCTCAAGGAGCCCAAGCTGGATTTATGGCCAGGAAACAAAGGATGGAAGCAACTGTAGGCTGTAAAGTTCCTGAGAACGACGGGAGGAGGCACACGCTGACCTTGACAGTGAGCGACTACAAGAGACGGAGGGGCCTATTGTGAAATTTAATGTTAGCAAGTGACTTTTTTTTTCTCCATGTGATTTAAATATTGACATTTAGTACATTTTTCTATAAAAGGTTTTACCTAGTGTGGTCGATTATTTAAAAAACAGAAGATTACTCGTAACAGAGTTGACTGTTTGACATTCGAAGTAATGTACAATCATTTTCTGTTCGACGGGAAACACTTTTCTTCATTGAAGACGAATATGGGGAAAACATTCAACATAAATAACACAGAGGCCTGCTGACTTGGAGCAATCCAAAGTATAAATTACAAACTAAAATGCAAGCATACTATCAAAAAACATAGCCACTTCTCTTCATCTCATTCATATAGAAATTAATGATATTTCAAGATGACCTTGTACCAAAGCTTTAGCCTCATGTAATGCTCGCCCCAACCCACATTGCTCTCAACAAATTCTTTCTAGTCTGAATCAGAATCGGGATTCACAGTTGATCTAACTGATGTACGTTTACTATCAAGATAATCATCATCATTATCTTCTTCTTTCTTCTCATCAATCATTCCTGCAAAATGATGGTTTAGAAACTGTAGCAACATACACAAGTCGCATAACATTTTGCATAACGCCGTCACCTTTCTTAGACAGAAGAACTTCAAGAGTCCTCGTGCTGAAATCATCTTTACTTCCCATGTCATCAAATCCAACCAGCCTCCCTATCGCAATTCCTTTCCTGAAAGAAAATTCACAATTCAATATAAACAACAATAAACTCTAAACTGGATCAAGCTCAGTATATATTTACTGCATATCAAAAGGCAATCAGAACCTCCTGACCAAAAAAAAAAAACATTTCCTTGTAGGTTGTGACCTAATTTAAGCTGATATTCAACAAACAAATACACCCAAACCCATGTCCAGTTTCCCAAAGGAATAGCGTCAACACTCAACAGCATCAGTACATTCACCAAAGGGATGGTATCTTTTTTAAGGAGTCAATCTCAGGAAGGATTTATCAGCAACATTCATACTACATTGAATTGGATATTAGAAGAAATTACTAAATCATACATGTTATCCATCAAGTTTCTAAAAATCATGAATCTTGTTCACCTTGGTTAATATGATACCACTATGAGTCTCTGTATGTATGAGGTTGGCTGCTTATTGCACCTCAGCCTTTTAACTTATTCGAGAGTAGAAGAGATGGAGAAAAGACTGGAAAGAAAACAAAAAGGAGAGGGAGGAAACTTAAAAAATGGAAACAAGAAAAGAAAGAATGCAGAGATGGAAAACGGGCGGTGCAGAAAGAGGTGGTATTTGCTAATGCATCATGAGGGAGCTAGGTGGACGTATAATATACCAATACCTAGAAAAGAAACAGAGGTGGAGTAGGTGGTAAAGGTAAACCTTTTCGTATAGCGTCTTCAGCAGATGGGTGGCTAATGAGCTTGAGGAAAACATGGATCGATATCTGAGACTGCTCGTACAATCTTGGCAGATGGTTGAGTTGAAGGGTTAGAGCAGCAGGAAGTTCCAAGAGAACATAGCGGCAAAGTCCCATGAGATGAACATATGTTTCCTTAAATTGAGTTACAGATTCTCTTGAGAGAGAGTACAGTACACGACAAGACGCGTTACCTGTACCAAGTACTAATCCTATTTATAATATAGGATAACACAGTCTACCAATAATCCAGACCTGACAAGACAAGATTTTAAAGAAAGTAGGGAGAGAACAAGGTGTGTTGCCTTTTACTAACTCTATTTCTAATATGGGTGAGAGTTGTCCACCAGTAGTCAAAACCTGACAAGACACAACCTATATTATAGAGGTGAAAGTTCATATCTTACCCTATCCATCTCTCACCTAATAGGAACTACTAGAAAAAGAAATGTGTTAGAGAAGACCATGTTTTCGACTGTTTCCCGAAATTTTGTCCGCTGAGATTAAGGGTGGAAGTTGATCATAAAGCAGCAAAAGATATGGAAATTATTTTTAGTCTCATAAGATATGCAATAGAGAGAGGAAAACTCTTTGGAGTTCCTTTAAATGATGGGAGTAACTAGACAATGGTGGAGGACTTTCGAGATCAAATGATAACAAAAAGGAACACAACATACTGAGAAGTACTTCATTGACTTCTTTGTCATCCTTAATAATAAGCATTTCTACGTAATACTCCCTAAACAAACATGCCATTAGGATCTTAGCTTTGATAGCCGTACTTAGTGTTATAATCAACTAGGAAAAATGAGATCCAAACATATAAAATGTGATTCATTGATAATAATAGAGTTTCAAACACCAAGAAAATTATGAAAAACAACTCAGAAATGCATGAAATGTACCGTATAATAAATAATTAAAGAGGACTGACCTGAATAGTATGACACAAGGCAATGTTTTGATTCCCAGCTTTGTAACAAAGAAAGGTGCATTCTACAGAAACATTTTATAAGGAGTAGCCTTAGTATTTTTTCCAATGAATGAAATCAAACACTAGCATGAAGAATCCAAATTAAAATAGTTGACACAGTAACACCACTAGGTTGGAAGGAAAAGATGGATGAAAGTAAACCTACATATTTTTTTGAAATCTAAGGTAGCAATTATTTAGCCAGAACATCAATTATGCAATGCCTAAAATTTTATTTCCATCATTCAAATATACCTCATATTTAACAAGGAATAATCAACTTTCCTTCCAGTAGGAGCAGAAATAGGGTGGAAACTATCCATAAGTCAATTTTAAAATATATAGACCATAAAGGTTTTGTATCTCTTAATAAAAAGCATTCCTAGAATTTTATTTTATTACAACAACTATCTTCTATGTAGATAGACAATTATAATTATACAAAACACGCATACATTTAAACATCATCAAGTAAATAAATCACTCGATTTTGAGTAAAACACAGGACTAAAAAATTTCTACAAATGCAAGGTGGTCAAGTATTCTAAGGTAACAATTATTTAGCCAGAGCATTAGTTATACAATTCCTAAAATGTTATTTCCACCATTCAACTATCCCTCAGATTAAACAAGGAAGGAAAAATTATCCTTCCTTCTGCAAGGAGCAGAAATAAGGTGGAAACTCTCCATTAGTCAATTTTGAAATATATGGAGCTTAAAGGTTAAAACGGACCTCAGCATCCAACTTGACGAATTTGGTGCTACAATGTCTTGGAGCGAGGGACTTCAAATGTTTGTCCATAATCCTAAAAAAAGTCATTAGACAAAATTATAATCTAAATGATTTGTCAAAATGAAATTATTATATGAGAATCCACAGCCGTGAAACATGTACTAAAATGTGCAAGCCCTCGTATAACATATTAGTCTCACCATCATCACAAGTTTTGGCACAAGCATACTCCTCGAGGATATAAATTCCTTTTCTTTTTATTTTTTTTTTATTTATTGATGAAGGGATTGAAGATGTATGTTATAGCCAAAAGGTATTATGTGAAAATTATAATTTTCAGGCTAAAGTGTAAGCAAACTTCTCACATCACAACTGAGAAGTTCCCTATATCATTTCTTAAGATATTGAGAGAGAATCCTTACTTGCAACGGTAGAACTCATGATGGTAGAAGTGACAAATTACTTTATCACTGCCAGTAACTTCACCCAAAAAGTCTGCTTCGGTTATCTCTCTATACTCTCCATGCCCTTGCATTTTCAATTCTTGTCGCTTCTCAGCTTCTTTCTACAAGAACAAATCCGGGAAAACACTATTTCACCATCCAAAAGCCAACCCCAAATAAAATCACAGTAGGATATTTTATATGAGCACACCAAGCTACAAACCTTAAGAGCTGTAATCCTATCTGCATGCAATTTTTCCAGCTCAGGGTCCTGTTGTAACACAATGATTGTAAACAAAGCTCATTTTGCAGCAATGAAGACAGAAATTATAACTTTATTCTCCACTTACATCCATCAATTCATCAAGATCAAACTCCTCGTTAACAGAAGACGATGCATGTCCCTTCGCTTGAGCAAGTAATTCCTGTAGTGAACTCATGCGTGAGTACAAGAAAAGTGCATAGCACTAGCTAATTGGCACTACATTGCTTATCGAATTTCTTAAGGTAAGTAACTAGGATATTAAGTACAGTTTTGTCATTTTTCATTGTTTACTTCTTGAAAATCTTTGGAAGATCGAATGCAGTAACCGTGCAAAAATATAAGGAGTCGCTGAAAAAAGGCACATTATTTTGATTTTGATGAGTCACTGAAACAGGGGCTAAAATGGCATATTATTATGAAATAAATTCTTTATCTTGCTCACATAAATTTGGGAAAAAAACAAGAATAATCATGAAAGGGATTGCCTTTTGGTAATCACGGGCTGCAGCAGCCATTACATTGCCGAAAGCCAAATTGGAGAGGGTTGATTTCACTGAATCAGGATCCATTTATCTTCTCACTGTGATTAAAATTTCAAGCTCATCGTTGAATAGACGAAGAAACGAATAATCTATTAACCCAGGTAGAGGACTTACCTTCTTCAATTTCAGAAAATACGATGAAAACTTACCAAGATCTAGGTTGAGGTAGCGATTACAAGCTGAGTGGGAAAATAGTTTGAACCATAAAATAAATTTCTATTATTTGATATTGGGGGAATTTTTGAAAAAGGCTCGTTTTAAAAAAATAATAATAATAAAAACTTCTATGACTTTATTTATAGAAATGGGCCCCTTTCACCTAGTTACTTATTTGAAGCATCTTTGAAAACTTAGAAGAACAGTTGTCAAATGGGAATAGGTCAATGACCCATCAAGATCAAGGTATCGATCTACGGATCATTAATCGACTCATCGAGTTATTGATTTAACCATCACAATCATTGTCAAATTAAAATTAACGTAAAAATATTTATAAACGAGGTTTGATTGCGTGCTCATTCATTTATTATTTTAATGTTTCCCTCTTCATCAATTATATAAGGGACTATTATTTTCTCAAAAACAATGTGTGCAAGCTCCTCAGTGCTTCGAGTTGTGTGCACACTATATTTTGTTGTCGACCAAGAATGTGAAGTCAAAGGCAAACCATAGATTGGAACTAGTCATAGAGAATTCAGAAAAATGACGGAGCCTTGAGACGGAGTGTGGTGATAACTATTGATACATTTAAAAAAAAAATGAAGTCAAAATTTTTGGAGTAGTAGAAGCAGGATGGACAATTTGGTTAAATCAACATACATATTAGCATAATTAACTAGTGGAATTTAGTAATGAAAAAGAAGAAAAATTCAAACTAGCTCATTAGGGTTTTGTTTTTTTCAAATAATTATTAGGAAAAATTGCAGCAACGGTCCCAAACTTTTTCATTTTTTGCAGACTTTACCTCAATCTTCACTTTACGACAACACAAGTCCCAAACCTTTTAAAAATATGCAACAGAGGTCCAAATGGACGGAAGACCGTTAGTCAAGCAAATGAGTTGATTCGACCAAATTTAAAATGAGTAAAATGATAATTTTGCTATTTACCATATTAAAATTTTTAAAAAAGAACGATTCATTATTTCTTTTCTTACCTCACCCTCCACCCCGACTCGCCACCGCCACCTTACATTGACCAAATAAGTGACATTGTGGAGTACATAAATTGCTCATCTTACCAAAACCTAGTCCCCTTCTCTAGATAACAAAGGAAAGAAAATGGTTTCTTCTCTCATGGCCTCTCAAACCCTCACCCTCCAAAACCCCATCAATTTTCTTTCTCATTGCCGCTCCCCCACTGCTCTCTCCTTCCCCTCCACCCATAATCGCCACCTCCTCCCTACCCTCTCAAAACCAAAAGTCCTCTCTTTCTCGCCATACCCAAAACCCTCAAAATCGAGAATCTCGGCCTTCGTTTCGACATCACTTGCAAACTCAGAAATAAAGTCGATTTGTAAAATTGAATTACCATTCATCCAATTATGTTCTAGTTGAAAATGGTAAGTAGAGATGGCAAAAAAAAACCCGC
>CAIGRO010034451.1:0-19880 GCA_903798355.1 Fraxinus baroniana | reverse complement strand
AGTATAATGGTTATTTTATGTTAAAAATTGGTAAAAATGACGTTCAGCGCAAAGAATGTGAAAGGTAGGGACGTACTGCGCCAAAAAACGAAAGGTATGGACGTTTTCCACAAAAACCTTCAAAGGTAGGGACGTTTTACGCCATTACCCTAAAAAAACCCTAATCGCAGCAGTCTGCGGAGTCACTTCTTCATTCATTTTTTTTTTAATTTCATTTTTGTTCTCTTTTACTATCATTTTCTTTTCTTTCCCTTTTTATTTACTTGTAATTTTTGGGAAAAACCAAGATCACAAGGAGAATACATTCAAGGAGGTAGAGAGATTTTGAGAAAATCAAGTCAAGCCTTTAACATCTTCAAAAATCCAACAAAAAGAGGTTGTATCTTGAATCTTGTATTTTCTTAATTATTATCTTCCAATTTCAATGTATTGTATAAAATATTCTAATTTTTATCTTTTGTTTAACGTGGGCTAAATATTTGTCTTGGGATTTATGGTAGTAGCTATACCTAACTTTAATTAAATTTAGTATTTGCTCTTTCATGTTAAGTTACTTATTTTCATGTGTTTTTACTATTGCTATTATTTCAATTTCATTTATATGTCCAATGAATGATTATATTTAGTAATTTGTACATCATTCAAAAGAAGATCGTGTATTTTAGACCAAATAGTGGAAACGTTAGGGTTGTGTAGGGAATAGAAATATACCCATAACCTTAGGTACATATTGAACTATTTTCACAAATATTTAATGTAGTTGTTTGGTTTGAATCGACATAGAAATATAATATGTTAAACCAATCAATTAGTGTTAATTTACTCTAGAGAGGTAATTAACTAAAATTGAAAAATCAAGGCTAATATCGTAAATGGGTAATTTGTGAATTGGATTGGGGAGAAATTAATTTGGTGATGGTTAAGCGAAACCACGAATCCTAACCACATTTTCCTTCGAAATTCCCAAATGTTTATGTTTTCTTAGTTTGTAGAGTTTTAGTTTGTTTTCCCTTATTTTCAAATCATAATTTTAATTGTGTGTTTCTTTTTATTGTTAAAATTAAGTTGATAAAAGTTACGTTATCGAAAGTATACATTCCTCGAGTGATCGACAACTTAGACTAAAAAGATCCACTTATTACTTGAACACGATCCGTGCATTTGCGGTTTGCACTTTCATAGCGAACAAGTTTCAACCATGTCCACCCAACGTTGTTGCATTATGAAACACCGTTGACAAGTTAATATATGATATTCCATTAGATAATGCATCAGATTTGGTGATATTCGCTTATGCTTGCTTTTGTGGTTTAGGACATTCGTTGGAGCGATACCCGACCTTTCCATATTTGTAGCAATTGCCCTTGAACTTCTTTACATCTTATTATGTCCTTGTTTGAGGATTCCACCGAATGTCTCATCTTTTTGTTTTTATCATTCGTTTCCACCACATTCACTTTTGCTTGTGGTATATGACTTCCATTTCGCTTGTCCGACTTTCTGTTGTCTCCTACAATTCTCAATTGGATTATAAGTTCTTCAATATTCATCTCCTTACGCTTGTACTTAAGATAATTATTGAAGTCCTACCACATGGGTAAAAGTTACTCGATGATTGCTGCCACTAGAAAGGATTCACTTAGAGACATGTTCTCGACGTGAATGTCATGGAGAGGAACATACAATTCTTGTACTTGACTAATAAACGTCTTGGAATCTATCATTTTGTAATCCAAGAATTTCTCGATATGAACTTCTTTGTTTCGGTATCTTCACTCTTATATTTCTTCTTCAAGAATTCTCAAAGTTCGTTTGAAGATTCCATGGAACTATACATGATGTACAGTGTATTGTCCAAGCCATTCAGAATGTAATTTTTGCTTAGAAAGTCTAAATGTTTCCAACATTCAACGCTATTAATGATGCCCTATTATTTTTCCGTTATTGACAATCGATAATCCAATAATATTCAATATTCTATTCCAATATACATCAAACCTATATTTAATACGATCCGATCATATTCATAGTTCGAATTCATATGAAAAACATGCATTAATAATAGAATTATCACATACGATCGCATACTTCATAAATATTATCCCTAATATTTACTGCTCATGTGTTAAATATATAATGTTCTACCTATTGTGAGTTTTCCAACACTACAAATAAACAACTTATATGTCCCCATGGTGTGCAAAAATTAAAACAAACATAATTATTGCATATGAAATCACAAACGTGCTTAGCACAAACTAGTGCACATGCCTTACCTCTTTAGGCAGCCTTAGGCAAGGCAATTTTGGTCTAACGCACGTGCATCGCTTGCAAACGAGGGTGGGCGCTGTTTCTAAATAATTATTTTTTGTGTAATTATCTATAGGTTGTTTTCCTTTTGTTTCTAAAGTTCTAATCTTATATTGTATTTCTCCTATAGTTTCAAATATTTTATCTATTCTATTGTTTGTATTTACTATCTTGTCCTCTAATTTTTCTATATCTTCGCTGTAATCTTTAATTTTATTATTATTATTAGCTTCTTCTTTAATTCCCAAACACTTATTACATTGAATTTCTAAGTAATTTTTACATTGATTTCTATTTTTATGTCCTAGGTATATTTTACAGTTCTTACATTTATCCATCATTGATCTTTGTCCTCTAATCCATTCATGGATGCATTCTTGATCAATATTCATCATTTTTGTATCGAGAATTGAAAAATCAATTTTTTTCTAAACTGTTATAACTATCTTTAGAGCTATTTAAAATTTCTAAATTGTCCAATTCGTCATCTGTATAAATGCTATATACTGAAATATAAGATTTACACTGTAAGTCCTCAATTATTATGGATTTAGCTAATCATTTTTCATTTTTATACATACTGGGGCATTTATTAGCAAAATGTTTAGCATCTCCACAAATATAACATTTACAATCCTTTTAAATTTTTTATTTTCTAACGTATCTATTATATTTAGGTCTTTTATTTTTATACTATGTTCTACTTGGTCTAATATTATATTTCTTTTTATCGTGATATTGTCTTTTATGTTTTTTATATAATTTCTTTCTTTCTTCTTCTATGATAATAGGTACGTGGTGTATATAAATCTGAACAAAAAGAATAATTTAATTTCTTTATTTGCTTTCTAGCTATCTCTTCTATGCAATATTCTTTTAATTTATCTGTTATAAATTTTATGGTAGCACTAATAGTTACCTCTCTCGTTGGCCTTGATTCTAAATCTTTTCTAATCTTATCATTCCATGATGGTGGTATCTTTCTATATAATCTTTCAAGTATAGGTACATCTAGTGCTACTCCTGTATTTGCAAATTGTTCAAAGTCTAATAAAAATGGTTGTATATATTTCAAATTATTAATACTTAATTTTTCCAAATCTTCTATGGCTTTATTTAGTTCGTAAGTGTTATATCTACTAGGATCATATCCTATAATTAATTCTCTAATAAAACTTGTAAAACTTCTAGGGTTATCTCTTCCGGTCATTCTTAACCTAATTTCATCTGGTTTTAAACTCTTAGTCGTAACATATATATCTAACGCTGTCTTTCCTAAATAAGTTTCTAAATAAGCCCACATTTCTTCTACAGTCATTTGTATAGGTATACTATTATATGTTCTAATTACAAAACTTTCCCATTTAGTTATAGTGCTAGGTCTGTCTTAAGGTTTACAATTATTTAATTCCAAAATTGATCGTCTATCACTTGCTAATGGTAAACTACATCCTTCCTCTGACTGTCTTTTTCCTAGGCTTCTATATCTTTTATCTTCCCATTCATATTCTCTAGCAGGGGGAAAAGGGAATTTACCTCCTATATCATATTTCGTGTTCATGGATTCTTTTCTTTTTCCAAATTCTTGATCTGTTTCCATTTTAGTTCTTTTGCTGGTTTCCTCCGTCTTGATTTCTATATTTGCTTGGTCTTTTCTGTTAACATTCTAATTTCTATTTTTCTACCTTTTCTAAGATTTCTATAATATTCATATATATATATATATATATTCAAATTCTTTTTCTTCGTCTTCACTTTCATCTTCTTCATTATCTTCATTTAAAGCACTAATCTTATCCTCACTTTCACAGTCTTCTATTTCAAAATACCCACATTCTCCTTCATCTTCTTTGTTATTCTTTGTTTGTTCTACTTGATAATTATAATTTCCAAATCTAATACTTAGAGTTCCGTTACTATTTTTATACATGATATTATCATCTAGTACTAATATCAGTCTTTCTAAAAAATTCCCCAAATTCCAATCTAATCCCGCATTAGTTTCTGAAGAGACTTTCTTTGCCAGGATAGCTTTTATACCTTTTTGTCCTAATAATGTAATTATTTGATTATTTTCTAATTTATAGTTGGTAGTGCTATTTTTACTAAGTCTCACTATTAATCCTGTGCAAATTAATAAATTGTCTTCATCTCTTTTCAATTGATATCCTTTAGTTTTTAATATCTTTGTAAAAACTTTTTGTTCTAACTAAATAATCAGGTGTAAAATATAATATTCCGCCTTTATTATTCAAGTCTAATTCTATGCTTCCTAATAATCCCTGTTCAATGTCTGTAAATCTACTATCATATAGACATACTAATACTTTAGCTCCTAAATTATCTCTATAAAGTCCTTTTACTCCTATTATTATTAATCCTAAATAAATCTGTTGAAGATTTTTATTAACAATTTCTTTATAGGATTCTTTTTCTATTAAGTCTAAGGATATAAATTTATCTTCATGTGTACAAGAAACATATATTTTTCCCATAATGTTGATATATTAAAGATTTTTTTAAACATATTCCCTTTTTTTATATATATCTAGAGCTTTTACTAATTTTAATTTATTTTGTCTAAACGTCTCTATCTATCTTCTATATTTATTAGGGATTCTAATCTTGTTTCAGATTCCGTTTTTCTACTTAATGTGCTTAATAAAGGATTACTAACTAATTTGCTAGGCTCTTTAATTTTACCTAAATCTAATTTTTCTAGTTTATTTATTATATTATCTAAATCTTGTCTAGTATATATTGACTTTTCTTTTTCTAGTGCTTTAACTCTACTTTCTAATTTCTCTAAATTAGAACTAGTATCTACTTCTCCTACATGACTAAATTTTCTTTTTAATATTTCAGTTTTAGGTTTTTAATATATTCTAATTTACTTTCCAAAGTCTTTATATTTTTTAATAAAGTTTCTACCTTTTTATTTGAATTATTCTTTTCTAAATTCTCTCCCAGATTTAAGGGTAAATCTACAATACTATTTAACTGTTCATCTTCAAAATGTAAAAGATGTTTAAAATTTTTATCAAAATTACAAATTAAGGAAGTTGTGTCTAAAATATCTTTTCTTTTAAAATTTCCTAGAATTTCTAGATTTAAGTAATCTATTCTTTTCATAAACAAATTACTTTGGATTGAAATTAGCTCTGATACCAATCTAGCTTCTTATAATATTTTATGGCTTTTTGTCTTAATATTTTATGGTTTTTTATTTTCTCTTATAATTTTTTGTCTTTCTATTATTTTCTCTTATAATTTTTATGGATTTTTGTATTTCCTTACAATCTTTATGATATTTTATCGAGAAACTCCAACACTGAGAGATAGATAGCTCAGTGATTTGCTTCTTGATCTGTAAAGAGGGGTCACTCTATTTCTATCTAATGCGGATAATATGTGGCTTTCTATGATAGCTAATCTACTGATTTCTCGATTTTCTAGATAGATATTAATAGATTCTTTAAAACTTTCTAAAGAACAATAAAGTAAAATATAATCGTCTAATGGCATATAATATAGAGAATTAAAAACAATATGTTTGCAATGGCCTTAGAGTACTTTACCGTTTAGCAAATTAATTTCTTCAAATACTTTTTTTTAACCATCTATCTCAATTTGTTTCTTGACATTCTAAAAAGGCTCAAGACTATAACCAAAAAGAATTTTCATCATGTTTAAAAGGCTTGATCAAACGTACTTAATAAGTAAAATAGCCAGCTTAACTCTGAGGATTACTTTATCTTTTTGGGCATGGAATCTAAAATAAAGAGGCTAAGAGCGTTAGGATTGTATATGAAAATAAACTACAGCTTTTGAATAAATTGATTGCTTACTTGATGTTTCCTCTTTTAGGCCTTGCTTGAAAAATAAATGAAGTAAACAGAAATTAAAAACAAGAAAAAGTACGAAAAGGATTTACTTTTATTTCTGAAGTCTTTGAATCTACAAGGATTGAATTAACAAGGATGTCTTTGAATTTTTTAGTGCAAATGTTATCGTGTATGTAGATACGAAATAAGTTGAAAATCAGTATCAACTATCAAAGAAGAGAATGAAATCATTAGCCTAGGTTGTGCAATGAAATGGACTATATGATTTAACTACAGCACAAATGACTAGGAAAATGGGGATTGGACGTAGGGATGAATGCATGAGATGCATGTCGGAGACTGAGGGGACGTAATGCAGGGCTGCAGCCGCAGCATTGGAGCCACAAGTTGGTAATGCAGGAGGCGTAGGCTGATGCTTACGTCCCTCCCAATTTTGTGCAAAATGTGCTGCAAACGTGTATATGAGTATTGAGGGTGTTTACCTATGTAACATGAGTGTGTTGGGTGACTTTGGTGTTCTAGTTCTACCAAAAATCTCATTGAATCATTTTATTGAATAGCTATAGTGCAATGAGTTATCTATGGAATCAAACACCTTTTAAACCATATAAATTTCCCTAAAAACACAAACCCAACAACTACTTAACGAATCCACCAATTATCAAACAAAAAATTCCAAGCAATTTCAAACATAAAATCGGAGCTTGAACAAGGTTAGCCAACTATACCTTAATGTTCTTGAAGATGGATGGAGCAATTTAAGAAAATCTAGTGTTGTGATGTTGAGATGTACCTTTTAATGAATGCCCGTGTGAAATTTTGTGATTTAGTGTGGCAATTTTGTGCAGGAATTGAATATGTGGGTGTTGGAGTGTGGCCGGTTTGGGGGTGTCAAGAGGGCGCGCCTCACCTATTTGGCATGCTTCAGGTGCTGCCTTTAAGCATCAGGTGTGCGTCATCCTGCAGGCCAGGGTGCACGCCCTTAATAATACCAAGAAGAATTTTTCCTTGCTGCATTTTTTCCATCTCTCTTCGACCCCTCTCGGCTCTCCACGCTCCATTTTTCATGCCAAAAGAATTTTAACGAGAGTAATCTGTATGTAGATATGAAATTGGTTGAAAATCAGTATTAACTTCGAAACAAATGTCTTGATTTAGTTAAAAAATCCTCGTTTTTCACTCTAAACTTAAAATTCTCACAACTCTCATTCTAAAATGCTATCATCTCCAAAAATATTTGCAAAGTGTGAATGTGTAACACAAAAATGCCATGAAATGCAATATTTTCCTCGACTAACACATCGTGATCGGCAAAAGCTCTAAAAACCTTTCTTTCTTTTTTCTTTTTTTTTGTGAATTTGCACTCCAAAATACCCAAGCGTGGTTTGAACACCCTCAAACTCATGCAAAACATGTTTGAGACTTATGTGAACACATGCTTAAGTCTTATAACATACGTGATGGATGAATAACGCATAACTAATCATAACACACCAAAGCACAAAATTTCTTAATCTAGTACATTAAAGCTAAATAAATAAAATGGAAGAGACTTGGGTTGCCTCCTAAGATGCGATTGTTTATAGTTTATAACTTGACTTTGTTGTTTGGGCTACTCAACACAATTAAGTGGCACGATTATCTTCTCATTGGAATAATCACCTCCCTAATGCTTTCAGACGTTTCATATTGACCTTGAACCTTCTCAAATGATCTTGAAGCACAACAGCCACTGCGCCATGTGGGAATACAGCTACAATGATGCATGGACCCAACAATCTAGATCCCAACTTGCTAGGGAAGAGTTTGAGGCAAAAATTGAACAAGAGAACCTGTTGACCAACCTCGAACATTTTTTCCTTAACATGCCTATCATGCCATCTCTTGATCTTTTCCTTGTATAACTTGGCATTCTCATAAGCCGCTAACCAAATTCATTGAGTTGAAGGATTTTGTGCTTCCCGTGTGATTTTATATCAAAATTGAGCATGTGTATAACCCAATATACCTTATGCTCAATCTCAACTAGGAAGTGATATACTTTGCTGAAAACTAATCGATATAGGGACATGCCAATAGGAGTTTTGGAAGTTGTTCTATACACCCAAAGCGCATCATCTAACTTCTTGGACTAGTCTGTATTCGATGCGTTCACTATTGCTTCAAGAATCTTTTTCAACTCCATGTTGGAGATTTTCACTTGACCACTAGTCTGAGGATGATATGGAGTGGAGACACAATACCAAACTTTATACTTAGACAACAATGCTGCAAATTGACAGTCACAAAAATGCTTCCCACAATCACTGATGATAGCCCATATGATGCCATGCTCGAGAAAATATTCTTCCTAAGGAACTAAATCACAACCTATCCATCATTAGTTGACACGTAATCCACTACCTCCAAGATGTACTGTTGACAGTATGAAGATGGGAATAGCTCCATGAAGTCAATATAACAAATGTCAAATAATTATACTTCTAAAATACCGTTTAATGGCATCTCGTTCTTGCTTGAGATATTTTCGGTTCTCTAGCATTTATCGCATCTCTTCACCAAAGCATAGGCATCCTTGAATAACATAGGCCAATAAAACTTGATTGTCGAACTTTTCCTGCTATCTTGGTTGCTGGAAAGTGACCTCCGAAAGGTGAAGATTGGCAATCTTGCAACAAGTGATTTTGCTTTTCTTCCAGTACACAACGGCGAATTATCTAACTGGACCCTGTCGATACACAAATGGATCATCCCAAAAGTAGTGCTTAAGATCACTAAAAAATTTCTTCTTTCATAACTCGAGTACTCTAGTGGAATGACGGAACTGGCCAAATAATTTAAGTAATCTGCATATTACAACATCGTCCCAATTTTGAAAAGCATCTCAATTGGGAATACCTTGTTGATCTTATATGTAGTGTCAAGAATGATATGTGATCTGTAACCACATTCTCGCTTGTTTTTTGTTTCGAATTCCCAAATCAAACTCTTGCAACAAAAGCTTCCATTAAATGATCCTCAGCTTCTCATTTTTCTTACTCATCAAGTATTTCAACACCGAGTGATCTGTGTACACAATCACCTTTGACCCAATCAAATATGGCTTGAATTTGTCAGAGAAAACCATTGCCAAAATTTCCTATTCTGTAAAGCATAGTTCAACCGAGCTCCTACCAGAGTCTTGGGGCATAAAGAAGGGTAATTAGCATATAACGTCCTCACCTTTTATTATTATTATGGAAAACGTCCATACCTTTCATTTTTTGACATTTTCATCCTTATTTCCACATTTCATTGTGCAAAAGGTCCTTTTAATCTATTTTCTCAATTAAAAATTGTGAAATAACAAATATACACTTCTATTTAAATAAAACAAAAAGAAAAAGAAAAAATAATTGCAACATTAGTCCCAAATTATTTTAAAAAGCACAAATGAGTTCCTAAATAAATTATTAAATGGGTAATTAGTACATAATGCCCTACATTTCATCATTATTGCAAAAAAGTCCCTACCTTTTATTTATTTTTTTGCATTTTCACCCTTAATTACACCTATGATTATGAAAACCATCATTTTCATCTATTTTCATCCAATTTTTCAATAAAGAATTGTGAAATAATAAATATACCCTCCAATTTAAATTAAAAAAATTTAATTTCTAATTCTTTAATAATTTATTTGGGACTCGTTTGCAATTTTTTTCATTTTTAAATAAATTTAATTGGGGGACTCATTTTCACTTTTTTTTAAAAAATTTTAACTTTTTTTAATAATTTATTGGAGACTCGTTTGCACTTTTAAAAAAATTGGGACTATGGTTGTAATTAATTGTTTGTCTTTTTTTTAACTTAAATATGAGAGTATATTCGTCATTTCATGTCTTTTTATTGAGAAATTGAATGAAAATTGATAGAAATGATTATTTACGTAACCAAATGTATAATTAAGGGTGAAAATACCATAAAAAAGTATGGACATTTTTTGCAATAATAATGAAAGGTAAGGACATTATGTACTGTTTACCCTTTTAATAATTTATTTATGACTCATTTGCGCTTTCTAAAAAAATTAGGTCTATAATTGCCATTAGTTTTTTTTCTTTTTCCTTTTGTTCTATTTAAAGAGAAGTGTATATTCGTCATTTTACAATTTTTAATTGAGAAAATGGATGAAAATGACCTTTTGCGCACTCATGAGTGAAAATGCTAAGAAAATGAAAGGTAATGACGTTTTACACAATAACAGTGAAAGGTGGGGACGTTATGTGCTAATTACCCCATAAAGAATTGCCTATGTGATCTTATCCTTGCACTAACTCAAAACCGTCCCTATTACGTAGTCACTAGCATCACACATTAGTTCAAACGGTACATTCTAATCAAGAGCAACCAAAATTGGAGCTGAAACCAACTTTTCCATTAGAGTGTTAAATGCAACCAAACGCTCTTCAAAAAAGTGAAAAGAAATACCATTTTCCAACAAGTTGCAGAGAGGCTTTGTAATTCTAGGGAAACCTTAATGAAGCGATGATAGAATCTCGAGTAACCCAAGAACCTTCTGATTTCTTTCATTGAAATTGTTGGAGGTAGCTTTTTAATTATCTATATTTTTTCCTTGTCGACCTGAATACCTTTAGATATCAAATGTCCCAATACAATCTTTTCCTGAATCATGAAGTGACGGTTCTCCCAATTAAGTACAAGGTTGGTATATTCACAACACTGCAACACTGGCCCCAAGTGATCGAAGAGCTCCTTAAATGAAGTCTCAAAGACTGAAAAATCATCCATGACCACCTCGATAATATTTTCCACCATATCTGAAAAAGATTAAAGTCAAACAATGCTGAATGTGGCTAGGGCATTTCATAAACTAAATGACATCTGTCTGTAAGCAAAGTTCTATAGGGACATGAAGGTGGTCTTCTCCTGATCATCTGGTGCTATAGGAATCTGATTATACCTTGAGTATCCATCCAAAAACAATAGTATGCATGGCTCACAAGCCTCTCCAACATTTGATCAATAAATAGAAGGAAAAAATGGTCTTTCCTAGTGGCATTGTTGAATTTGATATATCAATGAAAACTTTCCAACTCAAGAATGTGTACGAAAGAATGAGCTTGTTATTATTATTTGGAACCACAGTTATTCTTTATTTCTTTGGCATTACCTATATTGGACTGGCCCAATGATTATTAGATATTGGATGTATGATCCCTGTATCCAAAAGATTCAAAACCCCTTTCCTCAGCAATTCCTACATAGTTGGATTTTGACTGCGTTGATGCTTTACTAAAGGTTTGCAATTCTCTTCCATTAGAATCTTGTACATACAAAAAAGAAGGGCTAGTCCATTTTATGTCAGAGATAGTCCACTCAATTGTTGTCATATGATCTCGATGTACCCTCAATAGCTGATCTTCTTCTTCGTCAGTAAAAGAATTTGAGATGATAGTTGGAAGTGAATTCTTCTTTCCCAAATAGGCATACCGCAGATAAGTAGGCAACTGTTTGAGTTCAATTGTTGGAGCTTGTTGAACATATGGTAAAGGTCTTATGGGACCTTTACGAAGCTCCAATACTGATTGCTTGAAAAAGGTTGGTAAGGCTGCCATGTATCTAGTATATTCTTTTATCCGAATGACTGTTTTGTTATCCTCCAACTTCCTTTTGTTCGATAGTATGTCTTTCATGAACTTAGCGTAGCTGATAATCAAGTTAAGGCTTTTGCAAACAGTATGTTGATATGTAACTTTTTTAATACATCCAAGAACTTCACGAACTGCTTATCAAGCTCGTGTTTCAGCAATCTCTACTCCAATGGAATCAGAAATACATAAACCTTGATAGGAGCAGTTGCCTTATTCTATGGACTATCTTCATACTCAACGTAGTTTTTTTTCTATAGTTTTACCAGACTAATCCATTTTCTCTTCGTCCATGATAAGTACTTTTTTTGTCACAATGGCTAGCCTTTTCACTGTATTGCTAGTAACTGAACTCTACTAATTGTAGTGATGGCTTTGACATGTTCCTTCGAATTTATCTCTGTATTGCTCAACAAAGTTCCCTGAGTTCTATTTGATAATACGGCTGTTATCTGTCCCATCTATTTTTCCAAATTCTTGATGAAAGCCTATTGGTTCTAAAATTTACTCTCAATTTTCGTGATGTGCTGAGAGAATAAGTCTTCTAATGAAGGATACTTATCTTAATGATGTTGCTGCTATTGGAAACCTGGTAGTTTGTTCTAATAAATTCCTCCTTGTCCCTGCCCTTGATTGTTATTCCACGAAAAATTTGGATAATTCTTCCACCCCAGATTGTAAGCATTGGAGTGAGGGCTGTTATGCTACCTCTAAAAGCTTTGTATGCCTAACTTCATTAGGCCGAGTAACATGCGTGGAGGCTAAAAAGCAATTTACAATAATGTGATTTGCCTTACAATCGGCACAAATCAGTGTTGGTCGGTGTACCATGTTAGCAGACTGGAATAATTTATGTAATTTCTTTGTAAGCACCTCTAAATGTGCTGGTAATTTGGTCACCACACCTATGTTATGTATCTTTACCATTTTCTTCAAAATTTTCCTATCGATTGGACACATAGACTGATTCTCTATTATCCTCACATACATTTCATGAGCCTTATTAATGTCTATCTTCATTATTGATCTACCCTTTGAAGCATCTACCATATTTCTGTATTCTTGGTATACTCCATAGAAAAGAGATATACTTGTGCTTGCTTAGTAACATCAAGATTTGGACATTTCCTAAACAAGTTCTTGAACCTCTCCTATGCCTCTGGATAGTTCTCGAGGGTCAACCTGCTTAAATGTGTGGATTTCATTCTGGATTTGATAAACTCTAGATAGCGGTAAGAACTTCATGGTGAATTTATGCACCATGTGATTCTACGACATGAGAATCCCAACAGGTAGAGAGATGATACATTCTCTTGCGACATCCTTCAAAGTGTGAAGAAGTAACCGCATTCGAAATGCATCCAGTGACTTCCCGTCATGACTGATAACTTCATACAACATGAGAAAACCATGTACATGTTGACGTGAATTTTCAGTGGTCTTCCTGAAGAACCTAATGTCTTGATAATTCTGGAAGAGGTTGATGACATCTGGTCAATTAGCCTGTCTGAAAGGCGGGTAGATTATTGTAGGTTACAAAACTCTAGGCACTGGATTCACATAATCTCCAACTAATATTGGAGCTTATTTAGTGATAGCTTTCTTCTAATCTGGCTCCTGTAGTTGAACTTGACTTTGATGTTGATTTTCGGTCATTTCTCTTTGCTCTTTTTTGCTCTATCTGAAAGTTCTTTCGATTAGTGGAGCTAGCTTGATCTCATTAAAATCTTGCATAATTTGATAATTTCTTAAAAAGAACAACACAAGAGAATTAGATTGCGTGATATTAGCCTACGAACAATGACATAATTGAATCTAATATAAATTAATAAACAAAAATTAAATCTATTATTCCCTAACAACAGTGCAAAAAACTTGTTCGGTAAAATCCCGCAAAAATACAAGATCGTTAACAAGTAATATGTAATGAGTTATGAATATTGTCCCACGAGGAATAAAGTTCAACTTTAGTATACTAGTTACTACCAAATTTGATAAGTGTAACACAAAAGAGATTGAATATTAGTTTACTATGCTAATTTTAACTATGAAAGCAACAAAGATTGGTTTTTATCAAATAATGATACGAATGTATTGGATTTCTGGCTCCACCTATTGACGTCTAGTTCTAATTCTTGACTTATGTTAATTAATGTGATTAACGTATTAGTGACAATCAATAATATGATAATATTCAATATTCTTTTCCAAGATATTTCAAACATATATTTATTACAATCCGATCCTATTCCTAGTCCGAATTCATATGAAAAACATGCATCTAATCATAGGATTATCATATGTGATCACACATGCCATAAATTTCATCCTTAATACATATTGTACGTGTGTTAAATATGCAGTGTTATACCTATTGTCATTTTTTCAACACTACAAATAAGCAATTTATATGTCCTAATGGTACGCAAACATTAAAAAAAAACATAATAAATGCATATAAAATCACGAACACGATAATTAACAAAAAGAAACGACAATGAGTCAATCAATAGGTTTTATTCCTCGCTTAAGATTCGACCCCAAAAGATACAATTCCACTCCTTCAATGTAAAAATCTACAATTTCTTGCTTAACTATGATAAAAACTTGGCTCTCCCCCTTCTGGAAAAAATTTTCAATGTATATAATTTAGAAAGATTGTCTTCAATTTGTTACCAAAACAAAATAAGGAAAGAGAATTAGACCTAGGCACACACCGAGTACAAACTACAGCGTGCACCTGACCTCTTTAGGTAGCCTCGGGCGAGATAATTTTGGTCTGAGGCACGCTCCTCACGTGTAGGTGAGGGTACAGGCATTGGGTTCCTTTTTGGAGGCCAAGTTTGCAACTTGGCCCCTAAATTTTCTCCAATGTCCTTTTTCTCCCTTTTCACTTCTTTTCGGCCCTTTCACTTATTTTATTTTCAAATTGAGTCCTTGCACTTTCGAATCTTCGTTCTTCGTTTTGAGTCAACTTTTGATTATTTGCGTTTTAATCCACGAACTTTAGATATGATTCACATTAATCCTTTTCTTGCTCGTTTTCCTCAATTCAACCAATGTCATCGTATTGCCTGCAAAATCAATAGTTACATAGAATTAAGCCATGTTTCATATAATTCATCAATAAATAGTCTAATTTTAGTGTCCAAATAAGTGTATAAAATACACTTATCAATTATTCTCATTTAGAAATTTCGCCAAATTAAGGGTTTAAGATAAAACATTTTTCATTGTCATCTTTTGAAGTCAATCCCGCTAAATTTTTATGATTTTTCTCCATGTGGAACGGAGGTTGTATGAATGGTAGGGAGAACCAAAATCAGAAAAGCAACAAGTGAAGTGAACAAAGTCACAACAACTAGAGTGATTGAAGGAACAATGATGATCGTGTTTCACTATCATATTAAAGCTACCTAATCTTGATATTATAGGCTATGGGAATTGGTGTGAACACTACAAAACAACCTCTTTTCTCACTACTTGGCATGAATAAAGGAGATGTTGATTTGGTGAAATTTGAGGATTGGAAGCTAAATTGAAACAAATAAGAAAATAATGACGAAAAAGGGGTAAAATCCAAAGTTTGAAGACTCAATTGTAACTTTTCAATAGTTGATTCAAACCACAAAATGATAATTGAAGACTACTAGGAGTCAATCGAATGCAATTAAAAGTTAAAAATGAGTGAAATATGATCAAAGTATTTTCACAAATCAATTTTCAACTGCACAAATATGTTCCAGATTTTTGGCGAAGATTGAGACCATTTTTTGACATAGTAAATGTTCGAATTAAAAAATAATATCTGAAGTAAATTGTAGCACTCTGAATTATCTTTTTAACTCGCTTTGAATCGCCTCAATTGAATATCGAGAAAAACAAATGATAAAAACATTGAAGGATGTGTTGTGCTGATTTTCTACCTTATAGTGGGCACCGTAATACCACTGTTGCTGAATTTTAATAGTAACATAGCGCCAAAAGCTGGGCGAGAAAAAGAGTTTTGAATACTTTTTTGGAGAAAAGAGTGATGTTGGCATGAATAAAGGAGATGTTGATTTGGTGAAATTTGAGGATTGGAAGCTAAATTGAAACAAATAAGAAAATAACGACGAAAAAAGGGGTAAAATCCAAAGTTTGAAGACTCAATTGTAACTTTTCAATAGTTGATTCAGACCACAAAATGATAATTGAAGACTACTAGGAGTCAATTGAATGCAATTAAAAGTTAAAAATGAGTGAAATATGATCAAAATATTTTCACAAATCAATTTTCAACTGCACAAATATGTTTCAGATTTTTGGCGAAGATTGAGACCATTTTTTGACATAGTAAACGTTCGAATTGAAAAATAATATCTGAAGTAAATTGTAGCACTCTGAATTATCTTTTTAACTCGCTTTGAATCGCCTCAATTGAATATCGGGAAAAACAAATGATAAAAACATTGAAGGATGTGTTGTGCTGATTTTCTACCTTATAGTGGGCACCGTAATGCCACTGTTGCTGAATTTTAATAGTAACACAGCGCCAAAAGCTGGAGCTCTTTTTCTCAAAACTTATGAAAGGTCTCTTTTAATGTCAATCCGACTCCAACTTCTCTTGGAACTTCAAGATAAGATAAATATCAATTGAGGGCAAGAAGCAACAAATCATCAAGAAAGAAAGAAAATGATTGATTCAACCATCAAAAAATAGTTTTATCTTTATTCTTCTCTAGATTTTTTTATTATGACTTGATTATGTCTCTATCTATAGTCATGAACTAAACTTCTATTATAGGGTTTGATGTAATCAACTTGAGATTATGTTTAAATTTTATTTTGTTATTTCTTTGAAATTTTCCATTCCGTTTATTTGTGTTATTGATTTTAATGCTTTCAATTACTTGGCCGCTAATTTAATAATTTATTGTCTAAATTTCAGCACTCGAGAGGAAAACTTAGGCGGGATCATAAAATAACACAACCTTGATTTTATAGTTTTCAAAAGAAAGTATAAAGTCTTTGAAGCTGTTCCACATAAGAACCATGAACTTGATAATTTCTAGATTTTAATTCGAAATAGAGATATTGGAATTGAAATATAAGAAAGGTTTTTACTTAGCACTTGAGAGATGGAGTAAAATTAAATTAGGGTTCTTGCTTATAAATTTGGAAATATTGATTAGAAGTAACTATATAATTGAGAAACATAGTTGATAGTTAGGTGAAATTTTAACTATAGACTTTCTGATATTGATTTATTACTGAAAACTTCCATTGATATCGTCGAATTCGTCACTATATTCATCATTACATTTGTTTAAAACCATTGATCTTGTAATTCGATTTTCTAGATAAATTAAGAGCTAAACAATTATAGTACTTAGTATAAATTGAATATCAATCCCCGTGGGTTCGACACCTTAACTCCAATATTATATTACAAAATTTGACACTATACACTTGTTGTATATATTTATGTTACCTAAAATGTGTGGCAAGTTTTTAATTTGATTTTTTTCTAATATTATTACCAAGTAGCATTTGTTTTAATTTAGATTTATTTTCTTTTAATCAGTTTGCTCCTTTGTTTTAGGGTTATGTGAAGATTGAGGAGCGTTGGACGATTACCCTTTGATCGTAAAATTGAACGAATTTTCATATTTTTAACAGGCATACAAAGAAATGAACTTGAAGCAATGGCAAAACAAGCAGCAAATCAGAACACTCAACAGCTGGCCATGAGAGATTATGTCAGACCAGTGGTCAACGACAGCTACTTCGGTATTGCACGCCAAACTGTTACATAAATAAATTCAAAGTAGAGCCAGGATTGATACATATGGTTCAACGGAATCAATTTGGGAGATCTCCAATAGATTATCCAAATGCTCATCTTTGTTCTTTTCATAAAATCTGCGACATCGTGAAGATGAATGGCGTTACTGAAGACATTATCCGACTCCGCTTATTCTCCATATCTTTGAGGAATAAAGGCAAAGTATAGTTCCAATCTTTGCTATATGTATCCAATTCAACTTGGGAGGGATTATCTTAGAAGTTCCTCATAAAAATTTTCCTACCTTTCAAGACAACTCAATTGTGGAATGAAATAGGTCAGTTCAAACAATTAGACTTAGAGCCATTTTATGAGGTTTGGGAGAGATTCAAAGATGTACTTAGAAGATATCCTCAACATGATTAACAGGACTGGATGCAAATGAAAATCTTCTACAACAGGTTGAACGGTCAAACATGGATAGTACTTGATGATGCAATAGGAGGTACTTTGATATCCAAGATTAGATATGTGGCTTCCTCCCTGCTAGATGAAATAGCTACCAACATCTACCAATGACCATGTGAGCGTTCAAGTGCAAAGAAAGTTGCAACCTTTATGAAGCAGATCCCATTACTGCTTTTGCTACTCAGATGTCATCACTTATAACCCAAATAGCTGTATTAACTTCACGGGGAACTCAGTAGAAAGCAGAGTCTATCATGGCTGCTTCTACTTCATACCATGAGTCTGAGATAGAGAATGAGCAAGTCCAGTATGTGAATGGCAAAAACTTCAATTAGAGAGGAAACTACTCGGCAAAACCAATACCAACCTCTCTTATGGTAACAACGCGAACGTACTGCAACCACCACATGGGTTCAATAATTAGGCTTTTGAAGGAAAACCATCACTGGAAGATATGTAGGGAACCTTTATTTTAAGAGACAATGACGAGATTCAACAAGAATGAGTCCAGACTTGACAATATGAAGACTCATATGACCTATATGGGAGCCACAATAACAAATTTAGAAGTACAAATTAGTTAACTCGCAACTGTAATAACCACCTAACAGAAAGGAAAATTCCCTAGTGACGCAGAGGTTAACCCGAGAGGGTACTGACATTAAAGAGTGGAAAAGAGTTTGAATAGAGCAAGCCTATAGAGGTTGTAGTTTCTATACCTGCTTCAGATCATGTCGAAGACAAAGTGGTTGAAGAGGAGAAAATTCCGGCAGAGGCAACAAAGAATAACTATCAGCCTAACTCAATCTCATTTTCAGATAATCCTCCCATTTTGAAGCCACAACTGCCTTATCTACAGAGGTTCTTGAAGAAGAAATTTGATGAGTTGTTTGCTAAATTCTTGGAAGTCTTCAAAAAGATCCACATCAATATTTCTTTCGTGATGCTTTGGCACAAATGCCAAATTATGCCATTTTTTTTAAAGAAGTGATGTCAAATAAAAGAAAGCTGGTGGAATTTGAGACATTCAAGCTAACGAAAGAATGTAGGGCCATTCTCCAGAAAAAGTTCCCTCAGGAACTAAAAGATCCAAGCAACTTCATTATTCCATGCACAACTGGCACTTCTACTTTTGATAAGGCATTGTGTGATCTAGAAGCTTGGATCAATTTGATGCCACTATCTGTATTCAAGAAGTTGGGCATTGAAGAAATGAAACCCATCACAATCACTTTGCAACTAGCTGACATATCCATCACATACCCCAGAGGGATCATTGAAGATGTGTTGGTTAAAGTTGAAAAGATCATTTTCTTGATAGATTTTGTGGTTTTGGATATGGAAGACGATCAAGAATTACCTTTAATTCTTGGTCGGCCCTTTTAGGCAATTAGGAGAGCTCTGATTGATGTCCAAGGAGGAAAATCATGTTCGACATTTATCAAACGAAGAAATCCTCAAAAGAAGTCAACACTTGCCACACGATCCAATCAATTAATGCATTGAAGGGTAAAAATCTCAAAATAGAATTGTTCTATGACCCTATAGAGCAGTACATGGAAACTAGTTACTCAAAGATTGCTACAGCTGCTACTGAAAGCTACACAGGAACCAAGGAAGTGGTGGATTTCATTGTAACTCAAGATGCTGATCCACGTGACAGAAAGAAGGACTACATTGAAGAACCTTTGAAATCTCTCAACAATATCAAATCAAAAGAACTTTTGAAGACTATATCAGAGTTGAAATCGTCTCCTAACGATTAAATTAACATCAATTATATCATTATTAATGGTAGTCATTTCTGTTACACGAACAGAAGGTAAACCAAACCAAGTT
>CAIGRO010034416.1:0-11299 GCA_903798355.1 Fraxinus baroniana | reverse complement strand
AACCCGAAGTTATCATGAAATCATTCTTTCCTTTTGTGATCCCACCTCATCATAGACTCTAACCCTTTATGCACTTCATCAATAATACCCTAACATGAACCTTGTTTTGTACCCTATTTTCCTCAGTGGATCACGGTTAAAATAATTTTGTTTTTGACACCTTGAATTTCTTGCTCTAGAACATAATGAGCGAGCAAATCTTAAATTCCCATCTGATTGTGATGTTGCTTTATAATTTCAAAATCTTCTAGTTTCCTATATTCTTTTTACTACTAAAAAATCTTGTTTAATGAATCAAAATACATTCCAATTCCAAATGGTAGCAAATCGATTGCTTTATAATCTATTAAAATGCAGACATTAATTACTTAAAATACCACATAAAGCAAAAATTTGTGTGTGCACAATTGTATGTATATTGCTATCTTACTAGGTTTAACTACTATAGCTAAGAATCCACAAACCATTTTGACCGGTGGTCAAAATTTATTCGATTATATTCTCGAATTCATTCGAGATGTGAGTTAAACTCAAATTAGAAAATAATATGGCATTTGGGTTCCTTTTATTGGAACTATATTTCTTTTTATTGTTGTTTTTAATTGGTTAGAAATCCTATTACCTTGAAAAAAAAAATCATATAATTACCTCATGGAAAGTTAGTCATACCCACGAATGATATAAATATTACCATTGCCCTGTGTACTTTTACTTAAAAGACCTATGTTCAATAAAAAAAACTATTGATACAATTGTAGATTCCATTTACTTATTTAGTTCTTCGGAAAAGGCTCGCAAAAAATATATGTTCAAAGTCGCATGAATTCCAAAGCAACGTAATCAACACAAAAAGCTAAAGTCATAGGAGAACTTGTACAACCATTTTGTCTATAAATTACAAAGAGAACGAAAATAATAATTTCAACTTTCTATGGCTTGTACAAAGTTCCAACCCTAACCATATGAAGAAGAATTAAGTTTATGTACTATCAAATGAAAACCCTTTTCGACGATGCTGGCGGAGCAACTATACGAAGGAATGGAGCCGACACCGTGAACAAACAATGATTGAGGAGGAAATTGAGAATCGAAGAAAATACATTCAATAAATATGGGTTCGTTAAGCATGAATGGTGTATAAAACATTAAAATCACTTTTTATTCATAAATTTCGATATATACACAAGTACTATCAATTTATTCACCACCTATTTCGATCTATTTATAGTTTAAACAATTTATAAGCACTCTTAAACGTTCTCTAAGTTAAAAGTCCATATGATTATTTTGTAATGATTTATGCCAAATTAAGATATGAGTCAATGCCACATCATTGTTCGATAATCACCACTTATGAATAACAAATTGAGATTGACTATGTGTTTTAACCACATTATTTTGGAANTATAGTTTAAACAATTTATAAGCACTCTTAAACGTTCTCTAAGTTAAAAGTCCATATGATTATTTTGTAATGATTTATGCCAAATTAAGATATGAGTCAATGCCACATCATTGTTCGATAATCACCACTTATGAATAACAAATTGAGATTGACTATGTGTTTTAACCACATTATTTTGGAAGATGTATTCTGGAATAGTAGATAATTTGATAATTTGTAGTTGAAAAAGACAGAAAAATTATTGATGTGAAGATAAATATTATTCTATTGAAAAATGTGTGGTTGAAAATGAGTAGAAAAATGAGAATGAAAAAAATAATGTGTACCAAACAGGGCTGAATTTGATTCTTTATTAAATTTAAAATAAAGGATATATTAAAGTCTAATTATGAAGTTTTGATCTTTAAAATTCAAAAAAAAAATCTCATTTTTAAGCTCTTTAATCTTAAATCCTAGTTTGATTTAGATAAAAATAAGATTTTTAGTAGATTTTGATAAAAGTTAATGAAATATGTGGTTGAAAAATTGTGAAATTTAACAAAATGTATTATTATAATTAGGGAAATACTTGTTGTATATCATTATTTACATAACTTTTTTACACATTGATTTAGGTGTCAAAAATAAGTGAGAATTTTTTTTTCTTTAATTGGTTTATTAGATTTTTACCCAATTAAATCTTGTCACATATATACTGTAAATAAATTTGTAAGTAGTGATATACATATAACACAATTGTTAAAATTAATTGTTAATTTATCGTCTTATATGAGAATCAAACAGGCTAAAAATAAAGGTCAGAACTCAAAAGCCTTGAAAAGACCCTTTTTTAAAAAAAAAAATCTAAACACATCAGCATGAATCAACCTTAATGATAAATATAAATTGATGATTAATGCCTTTCCAAAGTAGCACAGTGTTGCAAAACTTCGTCACCAAATCGTAACGCTAAACGAGGCACGCTACCCACGTGGCACTCTGTAAACGTTTCGTTCTTTTCCGCACTCGCATAAGATTACACCATTCCAGTCTCCGAGACCGAAACTAATTTGCACCCAAAGTTATTAATAAATACGAAAAGTAGAAAAAAAACCCTCTTGGCTTCTCTCATATATCAGAATCACCTCTCTCTTACTTCCGCTTTCCGAGGAAATCCGTTTCTGTTTCGGTCCAGTTATTTTATTACATTTCGATATTATTTGCTATAATTTATTATAGAGTAATTAGTCACTTTCAGAATTTTATTTTTTTAGGGTTTTTTTTTCTTTTTCATTTTTTTGGTTAATTAGCAGATCTTAATTTTGTTGTCTGATTGATTACGGGAAAGCTCAAGTTCCCTGATTACTTCAGGATTCACAACCAGCGGAACAGACGTCTCGATGCCGTTTTGATTTTCCAGTTAATAATCGGGTTAGCTGAGTAGTTTTTCTGTTTTGTTTTAATTAATAAGTTCTGATTATATTTTGTTTTTATTAAATTTTCACTGGAAAATAAACAAAAATAGGATCACTTTATAATCGAGTGAGTAAAGATTATAGGTTGCTTTGTTTTGAGTAATGAAACAATTAACCGTCTTTACCAGTTGTTTGAGATTATGAATATTTAGAAATAATTAGTATTTTTGCGGTTGTGTTGTCGTGTTGGAATAGAATTGGAGTGAGTTTTTGCTGTTGATGTAAGATTAGTTTTGAAGTATGGATTACTGTTTGAAATTATTAATGGAAACACTCCAAGGCTGCTCAAAAAATGCATAGGCTACTCTCCTTCTGGTTCCTTCTGCTTTTCAGTTTAATTGAGTTTGTTACACAACCGTGAAATCATAGTGCCAGATAAGTTCAAGTAACTAGAACTAGAAGTAACGTAGCATGAAATAAAACCTTATGCTGCTAATGTTTATGTTTCTTGGGAATTAAGATGGACATCACTCTCATGAAGAATTTTTTATTAGCTGGGCAGCTTAAATGCTTAAATGCCATAGCTATTTTTTTTAAAAATTTATAGGGATGGGCCTGCCGTATTGGTTTGTTGTTCATAAAAAGAAAATGGGATTCTAAAAGTGAATCATTGTCTGGTTCTAGTACTAGTGATACTTGTTTGTCATTTCAAGGCCAAGTTAAAGTTAGGATCATCCATTGTATGGATTGTTCTTTATTAAATCTATTTACCTGTGTTGACTTCAGCAACTTTTGTGTGGATAATCACCGTATATGCCATGAAACACTTATATTGGTCCATACTTTTAGCACTTTGTCATTATATACATTCTTGGAGAAGATTAAAAACGAATTTTCTTGACCAGAATGTTAACGCAACAAGCTCAGCACTGTTAGATAGACATGAACTTATGGTCTTGAAAGTTCTCAATACAGTGGCTGTTGAGCTGCAAATGGTTTGATCGTGGCAAATGAAAATCCAATTTAGCCCATGCTCGGTCTAAGTTAAAACCAAATTAAAATCTCAAGTCAAAGTTAACAATTAATTTTAACCACACACTTTTTTGGACCTACAACTTTTCAACTATATAGTTTATCAATTCTATCAAAATCTATTAAAAATCCAATTTTAATCTATGTCAAACAGGGGCTTAGATGAAAATGTTCAGCATAATACAAAAATAGGGAGACCACGTGTCTGGAGTTTTTACAACATTAAACCAAACAAAACGGCTGGAAGAAATTTCTCATCATCTAGTTTGGCTACCAATAGCATTCTAGGTGCATTAATTTGTCTAACAAATAAATGCCTACATTACAGTTACAGATTCATAGCAACGCTTGATTTTTGTTTATGTCTTTATCTGTCTTTGCCTTTATTAAATGAGAGTGCTAGTTGATTTATAAGATACCTGTCTAGTGGCTACCAAGAGTTATTGAACTGTGGAATAAAAGAGTGAATGCATTCTTCAATGATATCTGTAGGATAGGAAAAAGGACAATCGCGAGTTGGAGTCACAATAGTATTTTCAGTTTATATGAAGTGAATAGATTTATCCGATGAATAAAAAAATACGGAAATAGAAAGGTGCATTTTTGGTGACAGCTCATTCCTTGGTTTATCCGAATTCAGATGTATCAATATCAAAATATCCTGGTGAGAAGAAATTTTTGCAACCCTATGAATAAGAAAGCAACCGAGGGCCTTGAAGCATTGGAATGCCATAGAATATATAAAAATCCCTATAATGTGCACTTTCATGAGTAATTATTTCTGTAACACAATGTCCAACTTGTCCCACATCGGGGTTTTCTGTACTCTCTAATTGGAGCGCATACTACTATAGTTGTGGACTTAAAAATACTAGTTGAAAATTAATCCCACTCTTGCTAGGTGATTATCTTCTGTACATTTAACTGGAGCACTTTAATGGCTTGGTTCATGGCTTGCTTGACATTTCACCTGGGCCTGGGGTGTGAAGAATGAGTTGCCATCGTGAAGTATGGATACAGTACTCTAGTGAGATTGTTAATCCCGGAGGAGGGAGATATATTTTTGGTGGGCAAGCATACTCTGAATGTTCCTCATCTTATATTTTTTGCATGATTGCACAAGGCACTAATGGAATAACATGAAGTGGTTGTTTCATTTTTTTTCTTCTTTAAAATGTTATATACTTATATTTGCCCTCTGCTTTTTCCTCTTCTGATTTTTCCAACTTAATTTTGTATTAAAATGGGTAAAAGCATAATAGGAATTTTTGAACTTAAGGATATGATAAATATAGAAAAGTCAGAAACGCCCATGTATTATTAAATGATTATGGCCTCTATTGTGTTTTTCCAATAATCTTTCACTAGAGATGGCACATCTATAGGCACATATGATGTCTGGACGTTGAAAGTTATCTTCTTGCTTATATTGACGAATACGAAGAATTTTCATCTTGTACTCCTTTCAGTTTAAACTGTTCCACTGTTTCACTAAATCGTTTGCCCTATTTGAAAGGCTTCTATAGTTTGATGCATTTCTATACTATAGATGTCAAAAAATGAAAGCTTCGTTTAAACATAGTCAAAGGAAAAAAGAGGATGAAGTCATAAAACATAGGGATAATCAAATTTCAGATGTATATGGTTCTATTTCATCAGTATCGAGAAATCCAAAATTTGGCTTTTGAGGGAGGGAGTTTTATTTTTACATTGACTCTTTATCTTCTTGCTTTCTCTCATTTTTTTAATTGTGGACGGCGCATGCAATCAAATGGCTATTTTTGTGGTTTTGCGGAAATCTGGAATCTCAAACTCATTTAGTTTCGAAGTTCTATGCCGTTGTCCAGATTTTCTATGATATGCTAGTTGGCGGCTTATCTAACTAATTTTCTATGTCAACACCTATTTCTTCTGCAAGTGTAATGTAGGCGCTTTAGGTGTTTGTTGACCATGAACTTTGTCTTCATGTAGTCTCGTATATTAGAAAAACATCATATATTTTTATTTTAGTTTGCTTGGTTGCTCTAAAGCATATCGTTTATTAATTTGCAGATTTGTTATGCTTGACTGCTCCGAGGGATGTTAATTTTGTGAGAACTTCTGAGCATGAGAAGAACTGGCATGTTTGATTTTCAAAAACATACTCTTCAATATCCAAGAAACATTTCCATTTTTGGTAATGATGGAACATGGTTAGCATGATTTATCTCTGAAAGGTAACAATCGAGCCCTTTATAATGAGTCATGTTACTTGCATTGCGCTGTGGATGGGTCAAGTTAGTAGATTACTATATTCGGTAAATTTCCATACGTGCATTTTCTTTTTATAATCAAGTTATAAAGCACGCATCTGTCATATTTGCAGCCAAGCCCTTCTATTTGTATAGGTACCTTTCTCCCTGAAGCCAATTTTCTATTTCTTTGTTGAGGACTCGTATATGTTTATGGCACCCTAATTAAAAGGTCCTGGATCCATGTCTATACAATGTTTACATGATGAGTTACACATCCCTTGATATTTTCTATGTTTTTGAGACATTGATTCGAAATGATTTGTGCAGAAACCCTTTTAATTTTGAGAAGTAGAAATCGGATGGGTTCTTGAGCGAGTGATAATTGAATTTGGTGCATAGGATGCCGTGAATGTTTCTGAGGAGGATAGAGAAGCATTCATGTACTTTAAATCAATAAACTAATTCTATATTTTGGTGGCAGACAAAAGATTAGCTCTTATATAAATGTCACGGTGATGAATCAAATTGTAGAATGGAATGTTTACGATGCTTTTTCTTATTTTTCTGTAATTTGCTTTTCCTGATAATAAATTTGATGCTGTCGAGTCAAATCGTGTCATTGTTTGGAGGATCCAGAGATTTGAGATCTTTAGTGTTGAGTGGACAATTCATCCTCATGATTTTTATACTTCCAAAAATTTATGTCTCTATAATTGATTACACGAAGAGGAGTATGCTGGGGAATGGCTACAATAGAAAGAATCGAACTAATTCTGAACTGCCCATTGAAGTAATAGAAAAGACTTGCCTTCACCTGCCTTACAAGGAAAGACGATTTCTGAGCTTTGGAAATGAAAGAAATCTTTCATTTTCCTTTGTTAATTGTCTTGTATTTTCTACAAATCTGCATGGAATAGATGGGTATCGATTATCAGCCCTTGAAATGATGACTGAATCCTAATTCTCTTGCATAATACATATGTATAGCTGATGCCCATAATATTGGAGTGACAAACGACTATGTAACCTGAACATTTTATATGAAGCTGTATGCATCTGAATGAGCCAGAAGGCTGGCTCCAAGAGGACTATTATACCCCACAGGTGTAGGCCATATGGAAGACACTAGTTAGATTGAATGAAAAGGATCACACAGGTGAACCAGGGAGAAGTTTGTGCTAGATATTATGAAACAAATACATGCTTCGTCCAGAGTATTGATTTTTTTATATATTAGTGTTATGTTCTATTTGCTCACAGTTTTTGACATTTGATTACACAGAGCTAGTGTTTTGTGCTTCACCTAAAATCGTTTTGACTATTGGTGTAAAATTTGTTGCCGAAGTATACTTTTTTTGTTAGGAAGAAATGACTGAAAATAGGAGTAATGCTTCGTAGCATGGAACAATGAATACGACCACTTAGATAAAAGTAGCACTTTTCAAACAAAGAGTAGATTCGAACTTTAAAGAGAGGATAGTGCTCCCTTTTCCTGAATCTATCACAACACATGGTATGATTCCATAGATTTGGTTTTTTGAGCTCGCTGTGCTTTTGCTATACTCTTCTATTGCTGCACCTGAATAATTACACTGTTAAACTATCATTTATCCAGAACTTCTGTTTCTTGTTTTGTTTGTTCATGTTTTGATGTGTGACATCTACATCAATTTAGTTTTCAAACTTAGCACTTCCATAAATTTTCCTTGCATAATAAGATGAAACCAGTTTTTCTCTAGATATCAAGACGACAATATTCTTAGCTGCTGAAACTATTCTCCAGAGGAGGTCTACCTTTAAAAATGCCTTCTCTTCAGCTTCTACAGTTTACTGAACGTGGTCGGGGCCTTTTGGCCTCGAGGAGGTAAATAATATTAACGCTGTGATATTATTTATGTAAATCTCTTTCCCCTTTTCCAGCTGATTAGTTGCTACTATTATTACTGAATATGAGCGTCTGATTGATTTGAAAGAAATAAATTAAGAGAGTTCTGATCAGCACATTAAGGTTTTATATTCTTTGAATGGTAAAACGATCATTGTTATCGCTGAAACTGAAATCAATCTTGGACGCATGATCATTGGAGAAGCTGATTAACAGACTTCTCCATTAGTGAAACTGAAACCAATCTTGGACACATGATCATTGGAGAAGCTGATTAACATACTTCTCCATTAGTGAAACTGAAACCAATCTTGGACACATGATCATAGGAGAAGCTGAATAACACACTTCTCCATTTATTGATGTGTATTCTGTATCTACAGGTGAAACTCAGCTCTAATGGTAAATCTGTTGATACCAGTTCTCCTGCAAACTTGTTACCTAGTCTGATTGGAGGCCTCTTAAGAACATATTGTTATGTTTGTTATATTCTCTGCAAATGCTTCCATTGTATACAAGTATTCTCAATAATAAATTACAATAGCTGATGGTTTTAGTTCGTTTACTTCTAACCTTGATAAGCACGTTTCCTTACAAGGAAGGTAGAAATGAAGGCACCATGATGACCTTACATTAGATGTCCATTCAGCCCCAAAATGGAACAAAATTATTATATAATAGATATATTATATTAGAAAAGAGCAAAAGCACGCCAATTAGAAAAAGAAACAATCAAGATATCACCATGGAAGAGGTGTCAAACTTTCTTTCAATGATGTAGTTTACATTTTCAGAAATACCTATTTGTTTAAAAAAATTAAAAATCTCTCATCTATTTACATCTGTCAATGAGACGTGGTTTCTTACTCTCCTTGAAGATCGAGGATGGACCTCCATAATGACTGCAGCTCGAAACTCTTCTGGCAAAATGTTATGATGTTGATTTTGGTTTGCAATTTCCAATGCCTACCCCCATATGAAGTGGCAGTATCATAAGGGCATTTTTTGGTTTTTGTTTTTTTCTGTCAGGAAAACACTACTTCTTGCAACTGGCATCATTGTTGCCGGTGGAACTGCTGCTTCATACATGCAATCACGAAATAGGTGTAGAAGTCAGAATTCTTTGGGTCACTGCAATGGAACCAAAGACAATAAAGAAGAATCAAACAATTTGATTGGAAAGGATAATAATGTAACAAAGAGTAGGAAAAAGAGAGGAAGTTTGAGGTCTCTCCAAGTTTTGGCTGCTATTCTTTTATCTCGTATGGGTCGAATGGGTGCGATAGATATTTTGTCTTTGGTGGCTATAGCGGTAAGGTTCTTCATTCAAGAAGTCAAGTATGCCTAGCAGCGATTTATGTTATAATCATTTTTTATTCATGTTCTGTACTTTCTGTAACTGAATCTACCACGATTTATGGTCATTTTTTTAAATTATTCTTTTAATTCAGTAGATTTTGTCTTTCTTTATTCATGAGAATTGTCTTAGTTCATTCCCCTAGTGCTTGATGCTGTTAAAATTTTATTGATGTTAAAAAAAAAAAAAAATAATTCTTTTTCATGTTTGGATTGTGCCTTAACCTTTCCCTAAGGCAGATTTGTACATTTATCATCCTAAACTTTCTTTAAGATAAATGGTGCTGTTATTGGTTCAGTTGTTCTGTCTTGATGCTTGCTCTTTTTTTTTTTGCAGGTTTCACGGACTGCTGTTAGCAACAGATTAGCTAAAGTCCAAGGATTCCTTTTTCGTGCTGCTTTTCTCCGACGTGTACCGGCATTTTTCCGTCTTATTCTTGAAAATATTTTACTTTGTTTCCTCCAGTCAACTTTGCATTCTACTTCAAAATATATAACAGGGACCTTAAGTTTACGATTCAGGAAAATATTGACGAAGCTTATCCATACACAATATTTTCAGGTAATTGTTAATGCTCTTTTTGCTAGCAGATCACTCCAATTCCTTGATCTAATTGTTTAGATTATTAAAGATGTTGCACATGAAAGAAAATTAAGTTAATGGATAAATTGAAATTGTGGGAGGACTCTTAGCTTGAGACTTGTTTGGAAATTGTAGTTGTAATTTAAATAGCAGGATCACGATATTCAGTCTCGCTGTGGAGCTTTATGGGGGAATCAAACAGCAGTTTTAGAGAATCAGTTTAGGTTTGTGATTTGGATATCAACTATCTAAGCTATTTATTTGTCAAGAAGAATATTGGAGCCTCTAAACATGGAAGGACATATCTCCTTTCTTACTGGCTATGCCCTTGACTATTATGAAAATGTCTTCTACAAGTCTAAGTCTCGCCTGATTTCTGAGGCTTTTAGTCCCTTTGGTCAAGGTAGACATAGGGTGGTGGTGGAAGGGATAACCTTGAATCTTGAGTTTGAGAACAAAAAAAGAGTGTCAAAATGGGTTACGTTGATATAATAATGGTTATGTACATCAGGACTATGGCTGCAATGGGAGCTACTCAAGGAGAGTGCAGTGAGGTTTTGGTTATTGAAGATTGTGCAGGGTCCATTTCCAGATTGCATGGATAAATTGACAAAGGATACCTAGGAGGGAGGACAGTGATGTATTCTTTTATGGATGATGATGTCATCTTAGTGGACGGGACATGATCGTTTCTAATCTGTGGAGAAAGCCTTTCGAAATAGAAAGATTATAACGTAATTAAACTGTAAGATAACATGGAATGTAATTTTTGAAAATGCTGTACTTGTAGAGAGCTAATAGAGATAGAAAGGCATGAACTACCCGTACATGAATGTTTAGATAATTAACATTCAATTAATCATGGGGAGGGAGATATTGGAGATGATATTCCTCAAAGAACTTGAACTTTGAACTTTTACGATCGACGATGTCTATAAGATTAAAAAGGGAAATTCTGTTTGATGTTATATATGATCAAATGATGAGCTACTAGAAAAAAAACAGACATATATTGAGTGTGGCTGGGATAAAAATGTTAAGAAGGAATTGCAGTATTATAGAAGAATCATAAAAGAATGTTGTGAGTTGGTTAAGCTGAGCCCTTTGAAGATAGCTGTAACCAATTGAAATGGTTTGGTTCAATGAAAGCGGCTAGATGCACCAATAGAAAAGGTTATGGACCGTTTAGATTGCAAAATTGGAAGAATTGGTTGTCTTGAAATCACATGGAACGAAGTAATTGCAAACAAGTTGAACCTTTGTAATTTTAGATGTTGAAAACAGGATTCATGTAAACAATACCCAATAACTCTGGTCTTTTACAAGTGTTTTTGTCATTGACATCAAAATGTCAAAATTTGGTACCCCCTTTCTGAATGGGTTGGACAGGCAAAAGGATTCATGTAACGT